>JAYMSZ010002663.1:0-11654 GCA_036897665.1 Pelargonium citronellum
TTAATTTACATCAAATATTATAAAATAAATAGAATATTGAATAATTGAAGATATTATGATAATTAAAACCCGAGCAGCGCCGGGTATAAAACTAGTTAGATAATAATTTATGTTAAACTTATTATTTATATAGAAATATACACCTGCAAACAACAGTTCAGTTGGTCTTCATTCCTTGTACTATAAAATACTCCTAAACGATAAAATATATTTTTGATTTGACATTCAGCTATTCATTTTATTTTAAATCAGTACTAAAATTAAATTTTACTTCAATCTAGTCCTTCAACTATTCATATTATTTAATTCAACCTTCAACCTTCAACTATACTATTCTTTTTTGAATTGGTCCAGTCTACAACACCATCAAATTAATGATGAGATATTTTGATATATGAAAATGTAAAGATTTTTGTTGACGGGCCTTCCACGTGACACTTAAATTATTTAAGTTCATGAATGAGATTATTTTGAAACTTGTATTTTCTCCGTCCAAACATAAATGCAATGCTTTATGTATTTAAAAGTTTTAAGAAAATATTAGACAATGTTGTATATTTGATCTATTTTGCAATGACTATTGGTCATTTATGTATAACTAAATTCTTAAAAAAGAAAACAAAACACTTATTTTGAAAAATATGAGTATTACATATTACATAGAGACCAAATTTGATCACATTCCTTTATTATGCCATTTTGTTCTGAATCATTCTCATTGTAAAATTAATAGATTTAGGCTCCACGTCAACAAAAGTTAATTCAAAATAAATTGCAATATTAGTTTAATCTGATGGGATCAATATGGATTGCACAAATTGAAAAACACAATAGCATAGTTTGAGACTAAATTGAAACAATCCATAGTGTATGGACCAAATTAGAACTATAATTAAATTGGGTACAATTTCAAAATAAAATAATAGTTGATGGACCAAAATAAAATATTTTTCATAATAAATCAAAACCCGGATCCGAACCCGAAAAGCTGTACAACCCGAAAGCTTCACCTCTTTTTAATGCAACGTTCCGCTCTCGCGGGAATCGATAAGCTCACAAAAAATTATCTCTCGTCCTCTTCTCGTTGGCCGATTGGGTTCATCGTCAACGACCGAGTCGACTCAGCGAAGAGGAGCAATAAAATAATAAAATAAAATAAAGACTCGCTCGTGACTCGCCTGACATTGGTGGTGAGTCAGAGAGAATCGGTCACCGGACACTGACTCGCCGCCGCTGCCGCCACTACCACGTAGCTGAACCATGGCCTCGCTTGTTCAGGTTAGTTTGATTTTGGATTCCATAATGAATCGGAGTTTGTTTTGTTTACGATTTTGGAGATTTCCTTGATCCAATTTGTGATTGTTTTGGTTTTTCCTCTGGCGATTTAGGGATTTAGCAAGTCTCTTGCTCTGACGGTGCTCTCCGAGATCGGAGACAAGACCTTCTTCGCCGCAGCGGTCAGTGAATGATTTGAATATTGTTTATCGTTATATATTTTTTGGATTTTGTTATTGTTTTGAGCTTTTGTATTGATGAATTATTTTGTTATTTTCAATGTAATTAAGTAATTAACCTGTGCTAGATTTGGTTGTTTTATGGTGGATTAAAAAAAAAAAAGGCATGAGAAAATGAGCTAAAATCAGTATTGACTGTTTTTTAATAGTATAAAATTGAAATTATTGGTGATGTATGTTTTTGGCATTTTTGCATATAAAATTGATTAGGTGAAAGTTGAACTTTTGATTACACTATCATATAATATGTTTTGTCTATGGGTATCGAATCCGGATATTGGCTCGTTTCAGTTTGTTAAATGAATATATTCCAATTATATTAAATTTTAAAGTTTGTAGTGGTAGCAATTATCTACTGAAACGGTAAAGTTTATGCTTAAAAGGTTGGATTCCCAAAGGCCCACTTGGTCATGGAATCAATTCTTCTCTAACTGTCTAGGATTCAGGTTTGGTAGATCTGTCCATATATGTTCTGTTCTATACTGGCGATTATTTCACCACAAGAAACCACCTGGATATGGAGTTCAATTCCTATATTTGTTTATTATTTATTTACTTGTTTCACATGTGATTCTGGTGAAGTATATCATTGTACTTTCAGTAAGGTTTCCCTAACTTATGCTGATGTCTGAAGCAGACTGGAGTCCATTAAGCGAAAACATATAGACAATCAAATGATGCAATGTTGTTTTGGTTGCGTACACCCCTTTGTATTTTTATTGCTTGAAAATCAATTTAGCGTATCTTAAGCATGGGTTGGACTAAGAATGAGGAAAAAACAAACCAACTGGAAGGAAACCGAGGCCTATGTGTCTCAAGCCGAGGCACTCAAGTTTCCCTTAATTCTTGGTCATTAAGTTTGATAGGTTGAACGATGACTATTTTTATAGCTAAGATTTCATGACTGCTTTCAACGTTAGTTGAGGTGACTATGATTATGAGAGGAAATCAGTATTTTTTTCATAAGAGATGGATAACATTGAAGATTATCAAATATTTTAATGATATATATTTTGTATTTGAGGCAAAAAAACAACCATCTTTCCACATCCATAGCTTCTTTTGATGCTGTACTATATGCCTCATGATACATTCTAGCTTATGGTTTAAGCATAATTTGGTACATGGATTATGGCTTGATGCTTTTAATATATGTTCCTGTGTCAAAATTAATTCCACTGTACATTCATTGTGGATATAGTATTTTTCAATTTGCTTATCTGACAATATGATGTTTGTTTTAAGATCTTGGCAATGCGCCACCCAAGGAGACTTGTCTTAGCAGGTTGTCTATCGGCTCTAGTTGTAAGTGTTTTGGTGCATTTTTTGTTTGTTTTTTTGACTTGGTCGTAAGTTTGATGCCAATGTCCTTTGTTTTTGAGGCCTTTAAAATTTTGGGGATTATTTGCCTATTTTAGGTGATGACCATTCTATCAGCTGTTGTTGGCTGGGCTGCACCTAATTTGGTAAGCGTTCTACTTGCTATATGTAATGCTAGACTGTTCATAATATTTTCTTAGTGTGTGATTATTATTAAGTGTAAATATCTGTGAATCACAGGGAACAAAAATTATAAACATGCATAATAATTGTCAGAGTTTTCTTTTACTTTATTAAGAGGAATTGCGCTTCGGATATTATAGCATGAAGCACCATATCTTGACCGCAGATTTTCCTAGATGAACTCTGTAGTTCCTCTCTGCCCAAGTCTGTCTAAAAAATTTACCATGAGAACTCTTCTTATCTTCATATTTTATATCACATACCTCTTGGAACCAGGACAACTTCCCTTACAATAGAACAAAGACTAAATGTCTTTTGCCATTTAGATTTTGTGAAGTGACGAGCAAAGTTAAAATGACAGTGACTGTTGAAAAGTAAAGATAAGTGACATTGATGGGAGAACCCCTATAAATGTAAAAGCCGAAGCCAACTAATAGGTTGACCTTTTAGTACGAGAGACCAACACATATATGATATCCCAACTGAGAGTTTACTAACTACAAAAATATACGCATTTATAAAAAACACTGGAAAGATCCATCTTTTGATTTTCTAATGGTGTGTCTAGCTGTATGATAGTTTCCAGAGTGTTAATTTCGTCAGCGACTTTTATCCAAGCTTTGCTTTGAAGATTAGTTATCATCCTACAAAATATCATATCAAGTTTCAATTCTTGAATTTCTTAAGATTGTTTATTAATCTCTGCTTCTAGTTGTTTACTTTTTCATCCTGTTGTTGTGGCCCTAAAACTATGCAGATCTCTCGTAAATGGACTCATCACATTACTACATTTTTGTTCTTTGCATTTGGGCTATGGTCTCTGTGGGATGTATTTACTGATGGAGGGTAATTTTCTATTTTTAATCTTCTGTCCTGTACATACGGCCTTTTGTATATACATGAGAAGGCTTGTTAAAATTTCTATAGTGTATTGTTCTTGTTCTGGTGTTTGATCGTGCTTCACTTGACAGGGATGATGACGAATTAGCTGAAGTTGAAGCAGAATTGGTTGGCGTTTTCCCCTTTCAGTGAATTTCTTTCTGTTATCTGAATTCTTGTGGTCTTCACTCTTATTTTCACTTTACTGGTATGGTTAGGATGCTGACTGGAAGAAGGCTAACGGCGCAAAAGGCAAAGAGGGTAGCAAGGTATATCACTTGCACGTGAATCTTTTGATTTTCGCTTGTTTCTACTTTCCAGAGAAGCTTTCACACCCTGGGATAAATTTGGGATCCTCTTACCAGTTTCATTTTTTCCCCCTCTTTCTATTGTGTCCTTGGATAATCTACCGGGATGTGTATCTTCTGGGCATCCATAGAGGAAACCTTGATATTTTCTTTCTGTTTGTAAAATTTTAATACTTGTGTTTTCTATTATGTTCCAGAAGGATGATGATGACTTGAAAAAGCAAAAGCGGTCATTTCTCTTACAGTTCTTCTCACCCATCTTTTTGAAGGTCAATATTTCTCCGAGTATCAAATACTAACTCACCGAACCTGACATTTACTAACACCACCTACAATGTCTATTCTGCAGGCATTTTCCATCAATTTTTTTGGTGAATGGGGTGACAAGAGCCAGGTAAGCTTCACCATGATATATCACAGATCACTGTTGCCGCATCGAAGTTTTTTACTAATCATAACTACCCATGCAGTTGGCTACCATTGGCTTGGCTGCAGATGAGAACCCATTTGGTGTTGTTCTTGGTGGAATTCTGTAAGTTATACACACAAGTCTCTCCTTTGGTATGATAATGTTGTTTTGATCAGTTAAGGTATAGGAACCAATGGAAGAATCTTTTTGTGTGTACATGCACGCGCATACCAAGGAATCTGTAAATGGGCTTGTACCTCATCGATGATATATCATATATAATGCATACACCTAAGCACATGCAAATTGAATGATATTTTCCCGTGCTAAATTCTATGCAGAGTAATAAAATCAATTACTTGGAAAAGAGAAAAAAATATGTTAGCACTCTGAAAAAGAGTTAAACATATTAGTTATGTTACGTTAGAGTCAAGCAAGACAACCTAATTACAAAATACTCCACCCGTCCCATAATGAGTGTCTTGGTTTCTATGTTGAGAAAATTTTAAGAAGTTAGTTGGTGGTTTCTCATTTCCTTTTGCAATATGTTGTAACGAACTTAAGGAATACTAACTAATTTGTTATAGGGATATTATTTGGTAATTCATATTAACTAACTTCCTAAAAAGGAAAGAGAACACTCATTTTACAGGACACTCATTTTGGGACGGAAGGAGTATTTAGTAATTAGTAATTAGGTTGAGGTTTAGCAATTACAAGCATCCGTGACGTAGATCATATTCCATGTAATGATCCTATTATTCCTATATTATATCACACATCTGTATCTATCTCTAATTTTGTTTTTCCCCTTTGCAGAGGAAAGGCATTGTGCACGACAGCTGCTGTAATTGGGGGGAAGAGCTTGGCATCTCAAATATCTGAAAAATTTGTAATAATAATCACTTAATTTTGCCTTCTCAATGTTGCAGTCGCGGTTCATAAACATATGAAGCAATAAAAATAACGTCAAAATTGTTAATATTTGTTACAGGTCGGTCTCGCTGGTGGAGTCCTTT
The DNA here is from genome assembly GCA_036897665.1 of Pelargonium citronellum. Lineage (NCBI taxonomy): Eukaryota > Viridiplantae > Streptophyta > Magnoliopsida > Geraniales > Geraniaceae > Pelargonium > Pelargonium citronellum. The sequence continues at coordinate 5,633 of JAYMSZ010002663.1, forward strand.
TCATTATTTTTGGAATCCAGTCCTTCCTTTCGACAGTGGAGTAACGATTTTCCACTAGTTTTATCTAAGGTTAGTAGATTTCTTTTGTTACATTCACAATAAACATGGTAACAAATTTACATTTCATAGTGGCATAGTGGGAAGAATTTTGTTTCGTTTTTGGTAGTGTTTGGATTGGAATGAGAATGTGAATCAAGAATGGAAATGGGAATGATATTTCCATTCCCGAGTCATTCTTATGGCCAAAAGTCATAATCCAAACATGAAGAATGAATATATTATTCTCAATCTCATTCTCGATTCCCATTCCTGAATAATTTTTTTTAGTTCAAACACCGTCATGAAGTATACCTAGGTGCTAGGTAGGATTGAGTGGCAACTTTTATGCTTTCTGGTACATGCCTATCTCTTTCTCTTATAGAGCTGACAATTCGTGTTGTAGCGCGATCACGACACAAAGTTAGCATGTTTGGGCTCATACATTTAGTAATCGTGTTCATGTTGGGCCTCCAAAACACGCACACATGATTAATTAGTGGTGTTGTGACAATAACACACATGTAACGAAACGTGTTGGATAGTGTGTTGTGTGTCAAACGAGTTGGGTTTATCGTGCAGAATGTATTGAGTTGTGTTAACACGGTCTCTATAGTTACCGCGTTCAACCCTTCAACATGATTACTACTTGTGTAGTGTTTGTATCGGATCATGCTACACACAATCAACCTTTAGCACAACACGACGCACGAATTGCTAGCTCTACTCTCACACACGCTCACACACACATCCAATCTTGCGTTAATAACCATATATATTTGTTTTTATTTTTATTTTTATCAGCAACCATATATATTTGTTAATTTAATCCTTATCTTTTGTTTGTCATCAGAAGTTGAAAGCTGGTTTAGTAAATTTGAAGACAACCTCGTCTCAGACATTTCGGATCATTTGGCAAAGGTTAGGTCACTGGGATTATATGTAGTGGTCATGATCAGGGCCAATTTGCGATGCGTGTTGGTGTATCATCTTCAGTGCGCTGACCAAATTGTTGCTTTTAGTTTTACTAATTTACACTATATGTCGATTCAATAGTACTTTTCTTTTGGTATCTTCTTGAACTGCAAAATTCAAATGAAAAACTTGCTGCTTTTTCTGTTTTTCTCATAAAAATGGTTTTGAATTATGGAGACTCTACTAATCGATTCTATAAACTAATTTGTATGCTAGTATGATCCTATTAATTTTATAGTTCAATCTGTTGCCACATTTGATTGAATAAAAAAATATAGAGTAATGTTTTCAGATGAAGCGAAATGGTCTAGAACTAATTTACTCAAGAAAAATGCTATTTGTTCTAAATTGTATATAAAAAAAATTTGTACATAGTTATGCGTCAGTCTACATGAGGTTTAATATTAAATTAAACGAATAATAATTGGACACATTTGATACCGCCATCCTCTCATAAATTATTATAAGATATAAAACACACTTTGTACGAACATTTTTGTAAATATTTGGGACCTATTCGAATTTGTCTTATTTTTTCACTAATAAATGTATACAAATCCACATGCTATTGTCCGTAAAAAAAAAAAAAAGTGAAACACATGTTCACGCACCAATCCCATTTCATTTATATTACTATGTAATAGAACTGTAATTTAGTCTTTGAACTTTCACATAATGTCTTATTTATGCATTTAAAATAATACTTGAATTTTCGAATATAGATTTAAAGTGGTAGTCACTTTTTTCGTTAGCGTGACAAGTTATGTACGGGTTACGTACGTCTCATAATACAACAAGTTTCATAATACAACAAAACCGCTACATCAATCAAATATAATTAATATGTTTTACATTTCAAATTGTTATTTCATAAAAAAAAATCAAAAAAGAAAAGAAAACATGTTTTACATCCTGTCAGCCATTCAACAAATAGAGTGACAAAAATTAATGTCAAGAACTATTTCAGATCCATATGTGAAAGTAAATAAATCAAATCCATATGTGAAAGTAAATAAACCATTCGAGGTTAGAAACCAAAACTGAACCCAATTGAAAATATTTATGTGGGCCAAATCAAGTTCTTTTTTTCCCCACCTAGATTAACATGTTCAAAAACGAAAATAGTAACAATTTTTTATTTATATTACTACCACATACCACCCTCTTGTCTTCAATTTGAGAACAAGGTGAGCAACAAGACTCTTAAATTTACATAGGCACCAAGTGACTTTTGTGCACAATATATATCTAACAACATGACCCTGATTCTTAACAAATGTATATATAGGCACTTGTGACTTGTGCACTCACTATTCTAACATACTCAGCAACACAACCGCATAAAGTTTCTTCTCCTCAGCATCCACCGCTTGCCGGTTCGATCGAGCTCAGAAGCCCATTGCCTCTAAGCTGGGTACAGTGCTCTTCAGCATCAGCCTGAGCACAGATGATAACCACAGCCAATCCATTGTGGTGTGCTTCTTGCATTATGTTCACTGCGGTGTCAACGGTCATTCCGGTGATAACTTTCATCAAAACTTGGACAACGTATTCCCGTTTGTTGTAGTCGTCATTGTGCAGCATTACGCGGTATGGGGGAGACATCTTCCTCGATTTCCTGAAGAATTCGCATAGTACTAAAAATTAATGCTTCTTTCTCTTCGCAAAATGGCGAAACATCTAATACGAGAACTGAAGGAAAGGATGTTTCTATATGAAATACAATTGAAAAGAAAACGACTAAACCCCTTCATTAGACCATTTGGAATATGCTTACTGCGAACACAAAAAATCTTACCCGCGATTTTTGCGGGTTTGGACAACCCAATTGATTTTTAGGTCCGATAGGGTAACCCCACTCTTACATATAGATTTTGTATGTAAAAGCTGCAACCCAACCCAATCTGAAACAGAAGCGGGCTGGGTTGGGCCAAGCATTTTCAACCCGTATTGCCATCTCTACTCCAAAGAATTTCTCATTATTAATGAGATGTCATCATTTCATTGCTTTGGCTGAGTATGAGCCCCATTATTCTTTGGCGGACTCATGCACCATATATCACTAGCATATAATAAGCTACTACAATCACGTTCAATGTTACTCCTAAGTCTATCATTTGACCTAATCTTTCTTGCCTCTCCTCGTCTTATATCCACCTAAGATTGCACGGAACCAAGTCGTCTAAATATGAATTTACTCAAAATTTCTGAACTTACTTAACCACATCAACTCATATCTCTTGATACCACCGGATTCAATTTGGTATCTCCAATTCGCATGCATTTACTTAATGTTTCTCTACACTCTTCTTCAAAAATTCTCTGATGATCTAGAAAACAGCTCACTTGCTGGAAAATTAAAGAGTACTGTTTTTATGTTATGTTAAAATGCAAAAAGAGTGTACTAAACCGTGTGTCAATACCTCACATCATAGTCAGACTCACGGCCAGGAGTAGTTTTCTCAGTAATTGGCTTGTCCAACACACCTCCTCCTTTACCTGGTGCTGTTGCACATACAGCTTTGGGAATGGAACGACCCACGGTGCACGGTCCTCTATAGAGAGAATATACACATCCTGTTGAAAATATTAGGAAACCATCATCAATAAAGATCCGTAACTAAAGTGAACAGCGATAAAAGGAATTAGAGAACGAAGACATGGCCATGAATCTGCCATGCTGGATCGTAATTCACATTTAAGAACAAAATTAACAATGCAAGAAACTGTTTTGAGAGTTTGAGGAAGCAAAAGTGCCGAACCTAAGTATGAGTCGAAGCGATATCATCCCATAACTTACATGACTACAAGCGTCTATGACAAATCAAAGAGGGTGAAATAACATTTTAACAAAGACTACAAATCATTTGAATCATTATGGAAACTAAACCTCTAAATCAGACGCTACAATAGGCGGGTTTTGGAACATATTTGAGCTGGAATAGATTAAAGTAACACCAAGAATCAATAAAAAGTGACTAAACTACAAGTCCATGACTAGCATTAGAACTGCCCAATTACACACTTGAGCTAGATACTGAAATAATGATCATTTTCATCGCCCGCTGGTTACTATAGGCGGGTTTTGGACACAGTTTAGCTGGAATAGACTGAAGTAACACCAAGAATCAATCACAGACGACACAGCAAGTAATCTAGGTCTCCAGCAACTATGACAAGCATTAACCGCCCTATTATTACACACTCGAGTTAGAACTGAAATAAATGTTCATTTTCTTCACCCATTGGCTGCTATAGGCGGGTTTTGGGACACATTTGAGCTGGAAAAGACTATAGTAACACCAAAAAAAAAAAAAAAACTACTACTAATCGAGGTCTCGAGTGACTGTTACACACTTGAGTTGGAATTGAAACAAGAATAGAAATAATGTGCATATACCACCAATCAAAGTTTTAACAAATAAAATATTAAAACGTTCAAGCAACACAATTGCACAAACAAAACACACAATTTGGTGTGTGTGAGTATATATATATACCAATTAACCCTTTTGCCAGAATAGATTCAAACACAAGTCAAGTACTGTTTTTTCATTAAGTTTTCTCTGTGTTAACATCTAAAGGGAAATTTCCGGGAAAATAAAAAACTTCCAGAAAGACACAAGCTACGAATTCAATTTCTCGAGCTCTGAGCTCGAAATTGAACACAAATCCACTTCAGTAATATCCAATTCGACAAACCTTCAGATTTAAGATCGACCCAGAGACAATTTTCGAAATTCATCATAATAAAATCGAAAACAACAATCAACTGGCACAATTTTTTTCAATGAAACATAGAACAAAATTGAGAGCGAGAAGAAGAAGAAACCGAACCTGCTTTGGGATTGAAAACCTGATTAGGCGAGAGAGCGACTCTCCCACGAATCGCAGTCTCCATTTTCTCTCACAAGCAGTGCACAGTCTCTGAAACAGAGAAAATGGTGTTTTGGTAAAAAAAAAAAAGACTATCTTTGGGTTTATTTTGGCTTCATGCTTGCTTGAAATAAATAAATAAATGAAATTTGAAAAATAAAATTAGTGGTTTCTATTTTTTATTGAGAAAAAAGAAAATTAGAACCGGTTGTTTTTAAGGGGCAGAGAAGCGGCGACACGTCGTTTTAGCTGTTCAAAATATCTATACAGGATTAGGAGATCAGTTCTTGTTTGTATTTTGTGACACCCATTTTTTTCTAAGAAAAAAAATAAACAATTTTTTTGTCCTAGTCCAAGGTATATGTTTTGTGCTACGAGTACGAACCGTTATACAGAATAGAACACTGTATCACCAGAAATTTCTTTTCAACTTGAGATTAGAGTTAAAATTTGGATTTGAACCCTCAAGTACCTGACACTCGATTCTAATTCAATTCGAATGACTTTTGGATCGATAAACGCACAAAATTTTACTATACTTTACGTCTAAAATTCTAAACCCGACCGACCTAAATTTGTCACGTCCACGTGAGAGCAAGTATGAATTAGATTCAACAAGTAATTCACAAAGTGTGAGTGTGTTTGTATGCCAACCCCTATAAATATATTTATAAACGAATCTCAAGCGTGATTGGTGGAGAGTAATGTGGAGTGTATACATCAAATCTGGACATGATCGACTCGGTTGGATCATGAATTGTGTTTCTTGAACCACATATCGTCTTGTACGGACCATGAATCAAGTCGCAAGGACTGCATGTCTAATACATTTCATGTGTTGATTTAGGTCAAATTGAGTAGATTGGTTGGTCGTGGCCATGACCGTGCCTAGGCCACAAACGTGTGGACTGACATGCCCACGACGGTGGGCCTTAAACACGACCATGAGTTGCCTCCCCACCACTACAAAATCATGTCGACATTTGATTGGTTGATGAATGTGTGAGACCCATCAAGGCCCACTTAGCCTTTCAAGCTCATTTGGCCCACTTTGGCTCATTGAGTCCATCTAGCCCATTTGTGGTGTTGGACCTCTAGCTCTCCGGACACGTTTGCTCGTGAGTGCCAGGGAGGT
>JAYMSZ010002664.1:0-11654 GCA_036897665.1 Pelargonium citronellum
TCAATTAAATTCTACGTCAACATTAGTTAACGGTAAAGTTAACGAATGGACCAATTTGGAACGAATTGGAATACTAAGAGGACCAAATTGGAACAAAAATTAAACTGATGACCAATTTGGAACAAATTGGATACTAAGAGGACCAAACTGGAACATTTTCCATTTGAAAATGCCAAAAAATATAACTAAAAGTTCAAAAAAATAAAATTCATTGGGGGCAATTGCCCCCAAAACCCAAAGTGTAGATCTGTCCCTGTATGGAGTCAATAGTTACGAAAAACAGTAAAAGATAGTCAGTTGTAAAATGTGTCAAGTACAAGGTAGCCAATAGTCATACATGAATATCCCTAAACTAAACGGTACCGTATTTAATAAAAGTGGTAACGCGCGTGCGCACGCGTGGACAAAAGAATCTTTGCAGATATTATAATAGTCTCTCTGCGTCTTCTCTACTGAGAGAGAAACCAGGAGAGTTGAATTTCATGGCGACTTCAAAGATTCAAGCTCTGTGGAACCATCCAGCGGGCCCCAAAACCAGTGAGTCAACTCACTTCTGAATCGATCCTGTTGTTTGCTATAGTACTTGCGTTTCTGAATCTCCAATAAATTTCAATTTTTTCTCTCGATCTTATCTTTTTCACTTACATTATTTGAATCTGGTTATGTATCTGTATATTATTTTCACGGGGGCGAGACCGGCTGCTAAATTTAAAGATTAATGGCTTGTTGGGTATTATATTTAGATCATTAACTACGAAAAGATTTGTCCTTTATACTATGTTTTTAATGAATGCGATTACGGTTTATGGTTCTCTGTTTATGCCCCCCATAAGTCATAATACTAGATATCAATTTATCATGAAAAATAAAAAGACACATTCAAATTTTCTAATTACGGGTCCAATTTAGATAACAAAAAAGTTAGTTTTGGTAGCTGTGAGTTGGTACTGATAGTTAATGTTGATGAAATTTATGTAAATGTGGGTGAAATTTGAGCTGGTTCATTGAGTGCTTATATGTATAGTTTTAGTATTAGATAATGAATAAAGACGTTTATGATTTGTTGGGGACTAAGCTGAAGCTGAATGGGTAAAAGAGAGTGAGTTGGCTGGGAAATGTTCTTTCTTTTGCAAAGTTCAGTGGATGGATTAGTGGTGCGTGATGTGGTTTTAATAAATTGAATGGTGGATTAAGATTACCGGAATAGAATGTTTAGCCCATGATTTAATATGTTTTAAGTTTCCCAAGATGGTGGTGAAGTAGTATTATTCTCGGGGTCATGAACCACATATAGTTAGTGGCTGAGTTGAGGGCTTTCTCAAGTTCAATATAGAATTTCATTGTGATCTTTGAACTGTTTATTACCATTTCACTCTACCAGACATTGTTATCGCTGAATGCGTTTTTTTCTTCTTCTTTTCTAGTACTGTTGGTAGTACAAGTTTAACTGTTAAGTGCCTAATGTTTTGTTACTTTTGTATAAGAGCAGTTTGAGCTCTCTTTTTCTGGTTTATAAGTCGCCTTGCTCGTTGTCAATTATTTATGTTGTTGGTTAGATTTTCTGTCATTACTGTATGCATAAATTGCCTTTTTGGTCATGCAGTTCACTTTTGGGCACCGACTTTTAAATGGGGCATCAGCATAGCTAACGTTGCTGACTTTGCTAAGCCACCTGAAAAGCTCTCGTATCCTCAGCAAATAGGTATGTGCTGCATGATTACTTTGTAAAAAGGCATAGTAATTGTGCTTAATTACAATGTCTTATTAGTAAGCTCTCTCTCTCTCTCTCTCTCTCTCTCATGAACGTACATGTGTATTCACGAACAAAATTTCAACTTGTATTTTTATCTATTTGTTTTAGTATGTTAGCCTCTGTTCAGTTATACGTTTATATTTTTCTCACTCTTGTTTTCTGGTACCCAGCTGTTACTTGCACTGGAGTTATATGGTCTCGCTACAGTACTGTTATTACTCCAGTAAGTTGTTCTTTTGATAAGGCATGCATATACTTAGAAAATGAAGATGTTGCGACCAAATGAAAAGAAAAAACTTTTTTATAATCTGTGCTTCTTTACTTGTTATCTATATGCAGGACTCTTGATCATTCACTGGCATTATCTTACTATTCAAATGTATATGTGCAAGTTCTTAGGTTTCATCACATTTTTATATATCTGGCATGCATTCCTGAGATGATAAGTGTTGTTGAACATTTATTTCTGTTTTCTGCATAAGCAGAGCGTTAGTGAGATGTGAATCACTGCAAAAGAATTTACATCGTTCCTTGCTCACTTGTAACGGTTGTAATTGCCTTTCATCTCACAGGGAAAGAAAATAAAGAAACTTCCTGGATTGAAGTTGAAAAGTTTTGTATTTGTTGACTTTGGAGTGATTGGATAGTCTAGCTTTGTTAGGCTCTCAATAAGATATTGGATGGTATTTTTATCTTGAAAAGAAGTGCAATTTAGCTTTAGTCATAAAGGCTGTTGGAATTATTACCGAGGCTTTGTTTGAATTGCTTACACAAGTAATATATAATCTAGTAACCATAATCTTCTGATAATGTGTCCATGATGTCTTAAGACAATGCAGATTCAGAGGAATTGACTATTAATTCTATTTGGTTGCACTTTCCTATTTGCTTAATGCCTCTCTCATACTATCCTCCATTGTTACTTTATAAACCTTAGTTTTGTTCATGGGATACTGGTTGTTGTTTTTTACTCTTGCTCTTTGACTTATTGCAGAAGAATTGGAATCTTCTCAGTGTAAATATTGCAATGGCTACAACGGGCATATACCAACTTTCACGCAAAATACGGTAAAGTTATTCATCTTATGAAATTTGTTACTTAAATCATCTCTGTAATAGGTTAGTTTTGAGGTGGTTTTCCAGTTAAAAGGGTAGAGAATTTCTTATGCTACTTGCATGGTGGGCTTGCGTGTTTCCTCTGCATAATTCATAATGCCATTCGCCGTAGTAACTTTTTTTACATATAACTTTTCCAGGCATGATTATTTCACTGAGCCAGAGATAGAGGTTGTTGCGGCTAAGGAATGACGATGAAATCTTCCGAACTTTATTTTATTTTCAAGGCAAAAAGAACCTGTATCGTTGCCTCCTTGCATCAACAGTCAAAATTCAAGTTCTTCAAAATATTGATGATTTAATTAGTCACTGAAACATAATTGCTTGTTACTGATGTTATTTTCTTATTCAAAAAATTTCGTGTCGTGCCATGGTAGAACTTTGTTCTTTGGCATATTAGTTGCATTTACCACACTAGACCTTTCTTCAATCAATGACCTTTTCTCTTCAGCCATCTTCCATCCCGAGCATCTTTCAACCTTCCCCGTAGCCACCTGTATCAACATCTTTGTCTCACCGCCACATCATCTCTGGCGACAAAGTACAGCTTCGTCAGAGCTCTTGCATGTTGTCATTGCCATCAAAGCTTCACCCAACATCACGATTCACTGGAGCTCGTCTCCTCCTCCTCACTCTCCAATAACTCTGCTATTGGAGTTCTCCACTACCACCAACGATTTCATTGTCGTGGTTGGTTCCATCACCATATTTTGGTGTCAGACTCCTCTTTGCCATTTCTCTTCCGAAGACAAAAATAAAGCTTAGCTGAAGCACTGCCCGTTGCCATCACCGCTTGAGCTCTTTCCAGCGATTTCATTAAGCACCATGCTCAAAATCATCTTCTTCTTTCAAGTCCAAGCCAAGTCGGATTTAGTTGTTCTTTTATCTTCTAGTTTGTAGCTCTCTCTCAACCGTTCGACGACTTTACGGTGTCATCTGCTCCCTCCTCCCATCTCTTTTGAATCCGGCAACAACTTGCAGCGTCAACCAGTGGCCACGTTGTTGAATCTGGCGACCAAAACCACCCAGGGAGCTCACAGGTTTCGCGACTCAATCACTGCGGAGCCTACATCCGCGAAGCGTGCAGGGCACCGTTTCCCACATCATTCACCCTTGCAGCCCACTTACGCCACTCAACTAGCTGCTGACATGTCCTCTTCTCAAGGCAGGATCTCACCATCTCCAATCTCATTTTCAAGAAATCCTCAACTTTTAGTTTTTTCAAGTCATTTTAATTATGTATCTTTTCATTTCCATTAGAGCTATTTATTGTTCCTTTTTTTTCGGTTTATACCATAGAGTTCCTGAGCGGGCCTGCACACTCACAGTTGGCACCTTTAAACCGTTTTACCACACATAAACAAATTCTCATTAGAGAATTGTTCACAGTTAAATTATTCACCTCTCCTCATGGGTGTGTTGAGCGGGAATCGAACGCAAACGCTCTTCCCACTCACGCAGCTTGTTCCTTTCATATACTTTGTTTTTTCTTAATACATGTGTTGAGTGGGAATCGAACGCAAGCGTTCTTCCCACTCACACAACTTGTTCCTTTCATATACTTTGTTTTTTCTTAATACCGCTTGCCGATAAAGGAAAAAACTATATAGGTTTATTGGTTACCATTTGCAGGGCCTATCTAGTGAATCTCTCCTGGAACAGACTTAAGTCTTGAAAGAATTCTCAAAGACATTAGTAAGACATTAGTCTTGACAAAATTCTCAAAGACATTAGTCTTGAAAGAATTCTCAAAGACATTAGTCTTGAAAGAATTCTCAAAGACATTCGATACATTTTAATTCTGTTGTAAAACATACTAGTGCTAATAGATTCAATACTTGAAGATGAAGTGGTGGAAAATAAATGGCAAAGCAAACGACAGTTAAAAGAAATGCAAAGCAAAGATCTATAGTGAAGTTGCAAGCACACAATACATCCAAGTATATTCATCAAGAATCCTTGAACTATTAAAAATAATAGTTTGTCTCAAAATTGGTACAAATCAATTGTAATGGGCTCAGGGAGCATCAAATAAAAGACTAGAAGTACATGCATTACCCAGCTCCGTTGGATGCACCAACACAACCAGCAGCCGGATGTGGAAACCCTAGAACAAGAAAAAATGCATTTCTAGACAGGTAAGTCTTTTTGTTCTGTTAATCAGAATAAGTAAATGGAGAACGCATGGTATCATTCTCTAATGCTGTTTGAGTTCACTTTATCTTTTCATTTGTTCCCTAAGTAGAGTTCGACTCTGAATCACCGTCATGGCCATTCAAGCCCAAACTCAAATCCAAAGTACTTTCGTTCAGGTCTTGTCGTAATAATTGTTTATTGTCCTCTTCCTGGAAATTAAAGATCAAGTAAAAATAGATTCAATAATAACATAGGGCATTGATCTAACTCTTCTAAAGCTAGTTTAGAAAGCACGGAGAGTTGACAAGATACTTGGATCACAAAAATTTAAAACTACATGTTGGATACCAGAAGAAATTCTAGTATGCAGTCTGGCAGTTTCTCACTTTCTTGCATGGAATAGTGATGGTCATCACTAATTCCATGCAAGAAACTGCCCTTCTTTTAATTGATGCAAAAGATCGTACCCATCAATTCATATGGGTTCTCCACAGAGATCGACTTGCATAAATGGCATTCAACTTTCCTACAAAATAGTTCCTTCCAGAATTTAAAGGGACACATAAAAACAAGAAAATATGGATTCACCTCATTGTCATCCATAGGCACATCATTGATGTCAGGCTTTTCTTCCATAGCATCCTTCTGATGAGAATTGCTTAGCTTATTAGCTTCCTCTTCAGCCTTTTCAGCCGCCTCATTTTCAGCATCCTCATTTCTCTGTTCCTCTAGAACTGCAATCTACAATATCAAACAGCCAAAATATTTTCCCTTTCACAAAGCCTAGTGAAACAAAATAGGAGAGATGGAAAATGACAAGAGCATACATATAACATATATCTTCACTTAACTTCATTCAAAAAATCATCACAAAAATAACAAAACCACAGCGAAGTCCATAGTAAAAGAAATGCATAACAAAACCACAGCGAAGTCCATAGTCAAAGAAATGCATGTTAACAAACAAGACTTTTGCAAGATACACAAAACAATTACTCTCTTTCTTCCTTTTTTGGTTGAAATGGAATTGAAAAGTCCAATGAGCTAAGCTACACAATAGAAGGTAACTTTCCCCCTTTAACCCATAATCCCTCCCCACCCAAATCAGTGAGATTCAAACCCACAATCTCTCATAGAGAGATATGTGTCTTGACCATTGAACCACTCCCTTGGTGACAACAATTACATTCAAATCAAAGTTTGAACCCCCAAACTAAATGAAGAAATAATCACCTGATATGTGCAGTTATTTCAGACAACATTAACATAAACCAAACTAATGAGTATGATGCTTAAAAAGCCACTTCAGTAGACATTTTCTTATCCAATAACACTACTTACTGATTCTATGATAGGCATAAAGATGGAAAATAACTGCCTTAATCTCACTCTACTGAACCGGTCAAAGAACAAAAGTTCTAAATATGTTGAGAAGTTTCATGCAGCCAGCTGTACTAAACTGAGTTAGGGTCAAAATGTAAACAATGACATTTGACCAATGCTTATTCATGAAGATGTATTCTTCCCTTTTGCTGACAAATACTGTAATTAAGTATCAGATTTTGACGGCATACATTGTTTAGCTCCGCCAAAACTTCGGTACCACTTTACTTCATTGATGCAGTAATCCTTGACTCCGTAATTTTGAGCCACAAGAATAATTTCTTTAAAATGAGGTGCTAGGTTGGCAAATTCCACTCAAAATGAACAGAAGCAGATAGTATTCAAGTCTAATTTTCAATGTCAGGAAACATAAATACATGTAAACGCAATAGAGTTCTACATTTATAAATATAGGGAAACAGGAAGAAACATTCACATAGAAAGAACATTTCCAATGCAAATCCTTTGGATCACACGTTCAGGCTTCTAATTACTACATCTAGATCTTCTTCATTTGTGTGTTAATTTTATAAGTTTGGCAAGACTCAAACGGAAAATACTATCTTAAAATCAGTGTATTATAAAGCCCAATAGAAGCGCAACTATGCGCCTCTATGTCAAAAACCTAAGTTTTGAGCATCGTTTTTAAAATAAAAAAACTCAGCGACTTCAATGAACCTTCGAAAACCCCGCGCTTGTGTTCATTCTATTAGTTTGGTAAGACTTGATGGGAAAATACTATCTTAAAGCCAGTGTATTATAAAGCCCACTAGAAGTGCACATAGGCACCACTAAACTCAAAACCCCAGTTTTGAGCTCCATTTTGTTAAAAGGCCAGCTACTTCAATGAAACTTCAAAAATCCCGTGCTCTTTGGGATATTTAAGTAAGACTCGCTATAACTTTACACATACCTAATTTAGTGAATAGTAACTAAAAAACCAACTCCCTAAACCTTTAAACTTTTAACCTATACCGTTACAACCTATACTATTTCAAATTCATACTAAAAAGAGAAATAAATTTGATCAAAACGCACTATTTCAAATTCATACTAAAAAGAGGAATAAATTTGATCAAAACGCTTAAATAATTTGGTTAACAAGTATAATCCTTCCTTAAGGATGGAAGTTGTTGAATCTACCTTCCATCCTTGGCCTAGATTTTATGGATGATAATCTCACATTTGGTGATGTTGATATGGCTTTAGGGGTTAAAGAACCTAGATATTCTATTAGATGGTCAAGAGAGCAAGCCACATTTGCACACTCAACATTTAGTTCTAGAGCGAAATCAACCACACCCACAAGTTCAAGAATGCTTCAATTTCAAGATGAATGGATTGAAGAAGGTTCATCAAATGAGGAAGATAACAGTTATGATTCAGATGATAATTTTACCAAATGGTGGTGACAAGGATCATCATGACTATTAATTTTAGATACAATAGAGTTGTTAAAGTGGTGCTACTTTATGATTTACATTTTTTCTGACAATAGATTGTTAAATATTTTATCACGTAAATTAATCATGGTGGTGCTACTTTATGATTTACATTTTTTCTGTCAATAGAGTGTTAAATATTTTATCACGTAAATCAATCATGTATCTAGCATCTCATTCCTTCTATATGCTCTCTCGCAGGAGATGTTTTGTATCTTATTGACCGAGACTGCTTTTCCTTCTTGGAAACCCAGTCCTTGTTGCTAATATATATTTTCCATTGCTGATAATGTGTATATATATATAATGTTGAATTTCTTCAATCCTATTATATTATGATTTTTAGTGCATAGTATTTTACTCTTACTAATATAAATATTTGAAGAAAATATATTTGTATTATTCTCAACTATGAAGCATTAAGCTCTACAGGACTTTTGTTCCTCAAAAGCGTTTTGAACTTTGTAAAACACTGCTTACAACTACTAATTTGTCTGGAATTGGGCAGCACTAAACAGTCTAAACTTGCCTTATAATAATAAACAAATAAAAAAGGTTTAATGCTTTTATCATGGTGCACCCAATGACTTATGAACTTAATACAGTTAATGACATTCAACTTCTTTTACCCACCCACGACATTTTTATAATGATAGGACTTGAGGGCTCATAAGATTGTTGTTATTAGGCTCTGAAAGTCGGGAATTTTTCTTTTGCTCTAATATTCTAGATTTTTGGCTATGAAACCAAATGGATGTAAGATAACTGAAGGAGAACACATAAATTTAATAGAAATGGGAAGATAGATTAAGGAGAAGATTGAGAGATAATATAGAGCACAACAGATGGTGGGAAGCAGTAAGGAGAAGCAGTGTACTAAAAAGCCCACTTGAAGTGAGCAGACTGAAGAGAAAGGAAGACAAATTAAGGAGAAAAATGTGGGAAACAATAAGGAGAAAGCAGTGTATTAAAAAGCCCATTCGAAGCGTGCCTAGGCACACTTTAGCCCAAACCCCCAATTTCGAGGTTTGCATACTAAAAAGCCCAGTGACTTCAATGAAGCTTCAAAAAGCCTGCAGTTTTGGGGTTTTCTAAGAAGCACGAAGACCACGTTTTGGGGGCTTCTTAATTATGATTCACTCTAACTTTACATGTACCCTATTACAATGAATAATAATTCAAAAAAAACTACTTCCTAAACCTCAGCATATACAAACAAATAACTCTGAAGAAATAGGAGTAGGTAAACCCTATAGAATTTAGATACTCCAACAATAACATCCCTAACTCAGTTGCCCCGCGTCTTTCTTCGTTTCTGTCATTTCTCTATATTGCTTCCCTCTTTTCTTCTTAATTTGTCTCTCTTTCTCTTTAATCTCATGTTCTCTATATTATCTCTTCCTTCTATTTAATCTATCTACCCCTTCCTCATCAATTTTTGTGTCTTCTTTTCATTTGGACTCACAAGTCTCATTTTCATACTACACAAACCCTAACGTTGTAAAAGAAATGGACATGACCATTAACATTGACCAACAAGCAAGAAAAAGGTAAACATTGTTGCTTCTAGAGAACTTGTAAAAACTAGATCACGAGTTATTGAAGTATTATTTGTTTCCCATTGATAAAGAGTAATGCGGGACGGTTAAATTAGAAATCATATTATTAGGATCTCTAAAGTATTTGGAGTTTAATTTAGCTACTCCTATTTCTCAAGAGTTATTTATAATAATTTAGTCAGTCCTATTTCTTGGAAATTATTTCATCTATAAATACCATAATATGATACATTTGTAAGTAGACTCGAATATGGAATGAACTTAATATTGGGGTTCTCCCCTTTGTTTCTAATGCTTATCTACTTCCTCTCTTGGTTTCTCTCATTTCTCTCTATTGATTCTTCACCTTGCTCTCTATTGCTTCTTCGCTTTCTCTATAGTTTATCCTCCATTTCTCCTCAATCTTCAATTTCTCTAATCCTCCTTAATCCAAATTTCCCCTTCCAAAGTAATATGATAAATACATGATAGCTTGACTAAACTCTTAATGGCTCCCCGCTCTGGAGTGTCCAACACCAAATTTACATTAATGGTGGTCAATCATGACTTGACCATTACGATTGAAATGATAAAATGAAAGGAAACAGCCAACAACAAGTAGAACTACGGCAGTTTTAAGCATTCTTCTTCAAAAGAATCTCCTCATGGCTCATGTGTCACGACAAGCAATAGTTTCTACGATCAATGCTATTGATAAAAAGATGTCATTACTCATTATCACTTTCAATAGTTTTGACAGAGAATTTTGAGACAGTCCAAATTTCCACTTTTTGTTGCATAAGGATGCCACAATATTTGTATCTACCGTCTTTTATTTGTAATATTATTGTAGTTGCACCAATAACTTAGCATATTAAGATGTCATAATCATTATATCTTCAATATGAGTTCTTCCAATCTTCCTTCCCATGCAACTTTAGGAAGGCAACTCTTTCTAGACACATACAATTTCTCTTGAAGACAGCACCCTTATTAAGCTTGAAAAACCTTTTAAAGATATCTTTAAATAGGCATTAACATGGTAGTCAGATCATATTTAAACGTGTATTGCTGATCCTATACAGATATACATCCCTCCAGGCTTAACTCCTACAACACCATTTCCTACCAAGTGCTGATTACAAAATTACTCTTAAAGAGATAAATGAATTCCATATTAAGTCGGGTCATGCTAATTACTCAATTTGCTAGTTGAGGAACTGAAAGATAAGGTAAGGTGGAAACCTCATTATGCTGCTCCTCTTGAGACTAACTCATATCAAATACACACACACACACCAAAAAAAAAAGTTATATTAGCAATTTAGCATGACAATCTGATTTAATATACATGGTCTTACTAAATCAATGTCAAGTTAATAAGCTGTGAAACTTATTCTTCAAATCCTCTATACCAATAACAAGATGAACAATTTTAACCTTTGTCAACCAAGATGACTCTTAAAAACAGCCTTGTTGAGATCACAAAATATAGTAGTTAGTAGTGTGGCGAAAAAAGATAACCGAATCCAGTACTCTATTTTTCATCTCAACACCGTCCTCAAATGCTAAGCCCTTGACATATGACATGACCTACATTTCTATATCGAGAACTAATTAATCAAGAAATTAGAGTTCTACCTGGCCTTAACATTACCGAGACTAATCTAAGAAAAGAAAGAACAAAACTAAGATTCGCGCCAGTAGATTACTACAAATTACTCCCAAAACAATCATAATGCATCACACTCTGTGAAGTTCGAGTTAGCAAACTGGAATTCATTACATGAAGTTACTGAGGAAACTATATCTAACGAGGCATATCCCCTCTAGATTGACATAGTGCAAGATGTTTGTTCCTATTTGACTTCACTTCCATTTTTAATTTTATCATGTCCATAACTCATGCCCACTTAGGCAAACACAATTCTCAGTTCTCCAAACTTAATTACGACCACATCACAACCCAATTATCTAAATCTACCAACCAAACTAGTATCTAAAATTTCCAATGTTCTCTAAATCACCAAACAAACAAACAATAGAAAGGGGAAAACATAATAGCCAAAAGTAACCATGAGATAATTCCAAACCACCATCGACCCACATCACAAATCAACTAAAACTATAAATCTTGCAGAAAACCCCAAATCAGAACAAATCGAGTACAAAAAATAGCAAGAATCGAGAAACAAATACCGGAATGTACTTGAATTTACGCCTGGGCGGCTCCTCGAGCGGCGGGGGGGCATTGTCTTTGGAGGAGGCCTTGTCGGCCGGGTGGGA
>JAYMSZ010002665.1:0-11652 GCA_036897665.1 Pelargonium citronellum
TGTGGAGGGCACATGATGAGAGAGAGGAATTTTTCGTCAAAGTTAACTGACGGAACAAGGTCTGCATACTTTAGGGTAGTCCAAAGTTACAAAAATAAGTTTCAGATAGTAAATTGCAAAAGGTGTATAGTACAGGGGTGCCATATGTAATTTCCCGTTAAAAATTTATATTGAATGAGAACTTATGTGCATGTTTGAACCAGTCAAAGCAAACACACTAGGATGTTGTTATTCTATTGTCCACATGTTGAGAGATTTTCCTAAGTACAAAATTCTCTAAGTCTCAAGTCTTTATTGTCCAATGTCGATGTCTAATATCAAGGTTCACCAGTGATGTTCGTTGGACCTATGACCTGCACTAGGAAGCATACAAAAGAATGAGGTATTCGTGGTGTTTTCAGGACACCGCCTCAGGCGTGAGAATGAGATTTTGGTCGGAGTACACGGAGCTCTTGAGAGTGTATTTCAGAGAGAGAAAGATAGAGAGAGAGAGAGTAAATTATGAGAATGAAGATCCCCATTTTCTTGCTAAGAGGGAGTATATATACTAACCCCAAATAAGTGTCATGTGTGAACATGTGTGTTGCGCGCATAAGTGTCATGTGTGATATTGAGGTGGGGTCCACCTTGGTGGCTAGGAGTTCTAGCAACATAACGTGTTACGCGCAGATTTCGAGCGAGGTCGACAACTCCCGTACGTCCCTTGTGCGCCAAGGGCGTTCGAAAAAAGCCTATAAAGCCTCTACCGCTCGGGGAAACATCCTATAAAGTTGAAATCGCTAAGACGTTGAGACGATCTGGATAGAATGAGAGCTTCCAAAACGGCTTGGTTGACCATTTCTCTTGGTTTACTATTCTTCTTGACTTGTCATTTGACGAGATTGATTTTGTTGCTGACGCGACTGACGTACCTTTTGGACTTGGGAGTCACCGAGTGGTGTTGGACATCATCGGCTACATCAGATGCAACCATCGACATTGGGCACGTTCAAAAGATTTGGGCATTTCCAAGTTACCTCAGTATTTTCTCGGGCATCTATTTTACTATAGATCCTTGATGATTTTGTTTTCCCTTTTTCACACCTTGTAGTTTGATTGAATAAAAGTATATGACCATTATATGGAGGCCAATAACCTTGGCAACCCACTGGACAAAAGGGTCTTTGATATTATTGGGAATATGCCTTACATGCCAATCATATGAATGATTGTGATATGGTATTTGTAATATCAACAACATCATTTTAAAATGAATCGTAAAATCTTCGAACAATTTCCTCTGAGATTTAGATAGCATTCACAAAAATTGATCATATGATAGATTATATCCTTAAATGTACACTTGTTGAGTATCATCATGGTATGGTCGATGGTGTTACAATGTAGACTAATATAATATTGTTTGGTGACAAGTTGATGTCACAGGGCATGAGATGTCACTCAACACTGTAGGTGGCAGTTAGTAGCCCATTACATTACAGTGACCCACAAGAGAATCCTTCACGGGATACCACTTAATTAGTTTTCATAAGAGATTCTCCTACAACTCTAGCAAAATGTGTTAATCTTTAGACTTTAAATCACCACGAAATTGACACAATGAGTTATACAAGAAAAATGTGATCAGCTACAGGGTGTCACTCGTACTAAATTAGCTACGGAAATACCCTTAGCTAATCAGCTACGAGAAATTAGCTACGAGACCGCCGTAAAATAAAGACGGGAACGTTACCGCCAAATATCAAGTATGAAAAAACTGTCATTGAAAACCCCGTCGCAGGCTGAAATTTTAGTTTGCAACAGTCGTTCGTTGCAAATACGCCGTCGCAGATGAATTTAAGTTACAAGACATCGTTTTGTTTGCGGTCATTTAGGGTTTGTAATACGACGAAATCCCCATCACAGATCCGTGGAAAATGTCAAAATAAGAACACAACACGCACCTCCTTCTTCTTCATTTCACAGAACCCTTCTCTCTCGGTGCCTCTTTCCTTCTCAGCCTTCTACCTCTGATTTTGCCCGGCCAAAGGTAAGATCAAATTCATTTGAATATGTTGTTTAACAATTGTATCTTGTTATCACTGATTGTTTTAGGCTAAATCTTTTCCCCTTTTTTGTGTGTTTTCAGTCCTCCGCGCCTCTTTTGCCACTCGTTGTTGGCGTTGCCGCCAATCTTGTCGGAACATGTATGTTTGAGCTCTAATTTTGGCTCCACCAATGGGAAAAGGTTGAATTTTGATTCAGCTCAATGATTGTTGCTGTGTGGACCTGTTGGGTTTATGTGTATTGTTTAAACTGGGTCGTATCTGATGGGTCCTGTTAGAGGATTCAAAATGATGAAGAACAAGGTCGATAATGTTTCTGCTTCTGTTTCTGCTTGTTGGTCTTTAAAGAAAGAGGGTGATATGATCCAAATCGAAATGATGTCATTTTGTTTTAATTTTATGTCGTTTTCCTTTTAGTTGTTTAAACACACCGTTTAAATTATTAGATATTGGAGTCCTTGATGTGATTGTACTATCATGGCAGAGAATATATAGTAGTGGGAAGAGCTATAATGCGTAGTCATGATCATCAATAAAAAATTACTCTCTTTATACAATTTCTCTATGGATTCTTCCTTTATCGCACGAAACCCTTATTTTCCCTCTATTATTATTCTATTCCCCTCTATTTCTATCATTTTTAGAGATCTCAACCATAAGGATCTCATCAGTGGTATTAGAGCCATTCGTTCCCCGACCATAGCAGAAGAAAAGTTCAATCGTTGAAAAAAAGAACTTCAAACCACACAGAAAGAGGATTTGAAAGAAATTCATCATGAACTAGAGAGTTTGACACAAGAAAACAAAGAAATCAAGGATCTCATGACCAGGTTAGTCACTGAAGCTTCCTTTTCAACAGGTGAACAACATGTGGATCCTATTGTAACGGCCCGAAAGCTTTCTCTAGCAATTTGTGCGACCGTTTGACACTTAGACAATTTTTGCAACCCACGTGCTAGTCTAAGTTAGTCATTCCACCTGCAAATTAATAAACGAGCATAAAGAAAAATAACAAGTACAAATGAAATGTACAAAGGAAAGTTAATTTCACACAAGGGTTGTTTACAAAATGCAGAGGATGGTTTGGGAATATGAAGCCTTCATCTATTTATACTAGAAGACTTAAAAAACTAATGGCTAAGATTTAAAGTACAATATTAAAATCTACGACTAGTATTGTACCTCTAGAATATTCTAACATTCTAAGGAACTATGGATTATTCCCTACAAATCTAGAAACTTCCACAAAA
The DNA here is from genome assembly GCA_036897665.1 of Pelargonium citronellum. Classification (NCBI taxonomy): domain Eukaryota; kingdom Viridiplantae; phylum Streptophyta; class Magnoliopsida; order Geraniales; family Geraniaceae; genus Pelargonium; species Pelargonium citronellum. The sequence continues at coordinate 3,296 of JAYMSZ010002665.1, forward strand.
TGTAGGAAATAGACTTGGGCTGGGCTTGAAAGGTTTGGGCTTGGACTTGGACAAATTATTGGGCCTGAAGAATGTTATCCATTTTGCGCATGACAGTTACATGTGCAATTCTTGCGGGTGTTCCCTTTTTGTCGTCCAAATAGAATTTTTGTATCACGCACACTCGGTTCGTGACATTCTCCCCCACCTAATCCCCATGATGCCCTCGTTACGACTTTAACTCGCACACTTTTCTTCTTTAGGTACATAAACCCTTGAACATAATGGTTTCCATGACATTGGAAACTTTTGATCTTGCGAACTTTCTTTTTCATGATCTTGAACCTATCGTGATCCTTAGCATGACCTTCATGCTTTGTTCTCTTATACTTCGTACTTTGTTTGTATTTTTGACCAGCACACTCTTGCTTTCCAAGATTTGGACCTTTCCTTAAGCCTTTTTTGGCAAAATGAACCCATGTTTTGATTGCCTTCTCCTCACAAGACTTTCACATCTTTCCCTGGATTGAACTTGATCGAATTTAGTAATGCAAGACCTCCCAGCTTTAATTATTTTTCACATGAAACACCGCCTCCAAGTATCGCTTTACAAAAGAGACAATTCTTAGGTATCTCTCTTTTATATGTTATACGGGGTCTCTAATCTTTTTCTATGTCGGCCTTTCTTCACTAACTTTTCGAGTGAAATATTTAGCTCCCCCAACTTTTATTTGGTTATCTTATTGGCCACATTCAACATCTTCTCTAAGATCTTCAATAAGATCTCGGTCGGAGTACACGAAGCTCTTGAGAGCGTATTTTAGAGAGAGAAAGATAGAGAGAGTAAATTGTGAGAATGAAGATCCCCATTTCCTTTCTAAGAGGGAGTATATACAATAACCCTAAATAAGTGTCACATGTGAACGTGTGATTTACTAATATCGAGGTAGGGCCCACCTTGGTGTAGGGGTGTACACAAGTGGGTGACCCGCTCCGTTCTCCATAACCGCCACGCCCCGCTTATAACAATTTTATAAATTCTCAACCGTTGATCATTCGTTGAAGATGAAATTACAGCGGGTTTGAATTGTAGCGAGTGGCATAAAAACTGTGAGTTGGACCGCCCCACCCGATTACACTAATTAAATATAAAAACAGTGAATAGAACTTGTAATTCATTGATTTTGCTGTTATGTAACATACAAACACTATTGTGATGAGTTCAACAAGTTCCCAAACTAACCTAAGGCAAAAAAAAAACCATTACAGAGTGATCATCTCACCTTGCTCATAAGGCTGGCAAGATGGTCACAATCTAATGATGAAAAAAACACCCACTAATCTATGGGTCACCTATTGAACTCGTGTATATATTCTTAACAGTAATAACATGAAAACATAAACTATAAATTTGTTAATTATTAAAAAACAAAGAAAATGAACGGAGACAAATCCATTATCCAAAATTCCAATTGTTCAACAACTTCAACTCAGTGGTATCAACTCCCAAATGCGCATAACTTGCTCCAAGTTGAGTTTTGCTAGCTCTGCAAAGAAAGTTGAACTTATTAGAAAATGAAACAAATTAGTAAATGAAACAAAGAAATATTCATGCATAAAAGACAAGTGATCAGTGATGTACCTTCTTCAACTTCCTCCAATCCATCTAACTCGACCTCCAAAAGCCGCGATCTAGATTTATTTTGAATCCAATCTTGTATGCAAATAAGTGATTGTACTATTCTCGGAGTTAAATTTCATCTAAAAGCTGATTCTAAAGATACTATAGATATATGAATTCCCAAAATATTCCTAGTCATTCTAGACACTATAGTAAATCTTTGACTATTATTTTTCCACCAAACTAATATGTCAAAGTCATTAGTGTCTTCCTCACAATCTTTCTTTAAAATTGATCTCTAACTCAGATTTTACATTCTCATCCCTACTACTTTTCAACTTTTTATACTCAGAGTTAACAACCTCTTCTTCGGCTTAACAATAGCAACACTGGCTAAAGTATTTGCTTGTGTTGCTGCTGAAGTCGAAGAAGAACTAATACAATACAATCTTGAGTAATCAGTAAATAAATCATTCAAAGCAACAATGATTGCAATAGATACATCTTTAAAAACATCAAAAAGATGCATCCTATTAACAATATACATAACTAAATCTAGTTTGTCTTTAAGATCAAACACCCTTGCAATGAAAATCAACAAAGTTCATTTTTTTTTAAATCACCCCTTAATACTTATCATATTTTTCTTTCATTTTATTGACCATATTAACCATGTCATGATCATAACTCTTTTTTGCATCAGTTAAAATAACATTTGTATTAATTATCTCATCCAAAAACATATTTACAACCACATATGAAGAACCAGAAACACACGAAGTCAATTCATAAAAATGCTCTAAGAATGACATGAAATGCTTAGTAAACCAATCATTATATGATAACATGTCAATAGGTTCAACTCTCCTTTATAATTCTGTTATTTAACTCAAATTTAAATTGTGAATCCTCTTCATTATAAGCCTCAAGTGCCTTTTCTAAGGTGCATATATTTGTTAACATAAGATAACAAATGTTCCACCTAGTTCCCACATCTAAACTAAGAAATGACTTACTTTTTATTTCTAACTTCTTAATGCAGTCTCTGAATTTTGTGACTCTGGCTGGAGATTGTTTCACATATCTCACAACAGCCCTTACTCTATCGATTGAGTTAACAAACAAATTAATTCCATCACTAACAACCAAGTTTATAATGTGTCTAATGCATCTCATGTGCATGAATTTTCCCTCACATATGGTACTATGAATATGACAACTTTTCTTTCTCAAATATGCAATGACAATATCGTTAGAAGATGCATTATCATCAGTGATGCACTTAATCCTATCTACATCCCCAATAAACTAGACATTTTTCTAAACCCTTCCCGATATCCTCACATTTATGGCTAGTTATAGGGCAAAAATTAATTACTTGTTTATGCAATTTCCACTCTTCATCGATGAAATGGGCAGTTATACACATGTAATTGATTTGCTGATTTGATGTCCATGTGTATGTTGTTAGAGAAATCCTAGGTGATTTAGTTTTAAAATAGTTTTTCAGCCAAATAATAATGATAAGTATCCCTATTCATGGTAGTACGAGAAGGAATTAGACATAAAGGACATCATACAAACATGAACAACCTAAATCCTTCACCCATTACAGAATTAAAAGGCAATTCATCTAAAGTGATCATCTTACACAAATTAAGTTTCCCTAATTCTTTTCTGATTAAATTTTCAAGTTGTCAAAGTGCTTTTACCATCATTTTTTTAAACTTAAAGTTTTTTGCTTATTCTTGTCTACATACTTAGGGTGTTTTAAACATCTATCCCTGTGGCCTTTTAAACTAGAAGTACCATGTGTATTTTATTACAAACATATGTTTAGCACACCATTTGTATTCAGTATATTCGTTACCACTAGCTTTGTCGAATTTAGGTTTATGGAAATCAAACCACATATCACTATATGACTTACCAGTACCAACAACATCATTAACAGAAATAACAACACTTTTTTTTACATCTCTGTAAACTGGCAACCTCAGCCACCAAGGCATTCTTTTTCTTCTTGTTTGGTGATCCTACAGGAACTCCATCATCCAATTGTTGAATATCAGTTTCAGCTCCATCATCCAGTTGTTGAACATTAGTTTGTTCTTGCAAAAAAAAAATGTTCAATGAGTGATTAATTCTATATTTCTAACTTACTTGTCAGTAACCCCTAAAACTAAGCAAAACAAATCATGAACTAAAAAATAAAAGGAGAAGATCATGATCATAAACCCTAACATAAAACCCTAAAACTAAATATTATGAAATAGATCATCATCAAATATTCAAATGCATGCAAGACTTGAAACCCTAAATCTAATAATCATTAAGCCAGATAATATAATCAATATATCATGCATACAAGATTATACACTTGAATTGAACTACAAAACAGAAGAAGAAGATGAAGAATATACCTGCAAGTTTAAATCTATTAGATTTGAGACAAAGAGCTCGATGTTACTGTCCACAATGACATGGTTTTGTGGCTGAAATCCATCAACAAGGGTGAGAGAGATAAAATGAAAGAACAATGAAAGAGAGTATGAATGAAAACGTGGTAGTTTGAGAGATTTAAAGGAAATTTTGAACACAATTTCCTCTATCAACGACTATAAACCCCATGAGAATGAACAATCTCATTAAGATTTGGAATTGAAAAGTCGAAGAGATTAAAGATTTTTCCATCGTTAGGTTTAAATTGATTGGGGTTGAATTGAGATTGAAAATTTAGAAGTAATGTTGGGAGAGATAATAAAGGGTAGAATGAGAGAGAATCAATGAAATTGGGAGAGATAATCATCAATGGTGATCCACGAAGAGTCGTGAAAAGAGAGAGAGTGAGAGACGAGAGATCGGTGCGACTAGGTAGTTGTGAGAGGAAAATGGATTGTTCTAGAAACCTAGTTCAATGCTTGCGAACTTATATACTAGGGTTTATTATATGTTATAGGCGGACGGGCGGTTTGGTGGCGGTTCGTGGATACTGGAACCAAAACCCACCCGTTAGTGTGGCAGGTTGAGACCATTTAAGCAGTGGCCTGTTTTGGACGATTGTGCCAGCGGTTCATGGGGCGGTTGAAGAGAGTTTTTTTAACAGTACTCCTACCTTGGTGGCTTGAAGTTCTAGCAATCTAGCGTGTCGCGCGCGAATGTCAGATGAGGTCAACCACTCATGTATGTCTCTTGTGCGCTAAGGGCATGTGACAAACACCCGTAAAGTCTCTACTACTCGGAGTAACATCCTATGAATTCAAAACCGTTAAGACGTTGAGACAATATGGATAGAAGGAGAGCTTCCGAAATGACTTGGTTAAACATTTCTCTTGGTTCACCATTCTTCTTGACTTGTCATTTGACGAGCTTGATTTTGTGGCTAACGCGGCTGATGTATGTTTTGGACATGGGTGTCACCAAGCGGCGATGAGCATCGTCGACGACATCAGATGCAACCTTTGGCGTTGGACACGCCCAAAGGATTTGGGCGTTTCCAAGTGGCATTGGGCGTCTTCGGCGACCTTAGAAGCAACCATCGACGTTGGGTGCGTGCAATGAATTTGGGCGTCGTCGGTGACCTTGGAAGTAAGTCTTACTCTGGTTTAGCGTCTTGAACACATGATCTTGGGACGAGCTTTAAGGCCAAGAACCTTGATGACGTGGAACTCAAGCACCACGTGTCACGTCGTAATTCGTCCATAAACTTATGATTTTTTGGGTAGCATAAAAAATTATTCACGTTCCCACAATTTAATTGATTCAAATGACATTATAAAGAATGAAAAATAAGAACGTGAATGCAGGAAATGTTAATGAGAATGAGTTGCATTATCATGGTCATCAAAATATTAATACAAGCGTTATTTATGTTTCTCTTTGACTCGGGTAGGAGAAACACACAGGAGGTTGTTGTCTTCTTCTCCACGTGCAAGGGTAGTTTTTCTAGAAACATTAATTCTAAGGCCAAAAGTATTGTAGTGCTCTAGTCCTTGGTCATGTCCTACTGCCTGTAAAAAGATAACACATCATTAAGTAAAGATCTCAAATGTGTTTTCAAGATATCGCCTCATACGTGAATAGCATAATCCAAACAAGTAAGAACAAAGTACAAAGTGTTTGGAACGAAATGGCGGAAAATCCCAAAACCTTGTTTGAACCTAGTAGGAAGTAACCAAATAAAGCAAACCAAGCAACCACTATATGTAAAAGTAGTCACTAATAACAACACACATAAAAGCAAGCAACCACAAAGAACACAAGCAACTTTTTACGTGGAAACCCAAAGCGGGAAAAACCACGGGACCGAAGTCCACCTCAAAATCTCCACTATCACCAATAATGAGAATACACAATGTTCTCTATAGATAGAACTAGAGGCATACAATCATCATATTCTTGGCACAATCATCAAGCAATATGGAAACATGAACAAACTAGGAGTAGAGAAAATATCACCCAAAAAGAGCTGTCTGCCCAAAGCTCCGTTGACACACTTGCAGACCTCCGATCGAAATTTCCTTCAGTGAAAAGGTAGATATCGACAACGTGAAGAAGCTGTCCAATAATTGGAGCAATCCATCGGTCGGATCTCCGTGGATGGCCGTCAAAAGGTTGCAGATCTGTGCAAAATTTCAGCAGCACCTCTCTCTCTTTTTTGCTTTTCTCTCTCTATTTTTGTCTTTCACTCTTATGATTCCAGTAGCCTAAACTAGGTTAAATACATCCTATATTTACTCTAAAGGCCTCATGGGCTTGGACCACTCAAATAACTAAATAAAAAAGGATCCAACCCAACACAAAGAGATATTATAAAGAGAGAAAGTAGTTGAGAGAATTTATTACTAAAGTTGTGGATCCCTTCTCTTTTCAAGGGAGAGATTTATACTTGCACTATTGTATGATGACATGGTAGCTTATGATTGGTTGTTGGTAAAGAGGGGTCCTGCCACAGGATCCACAATGAATCTGATCCTTAGCTAGTCAGATGTGTTCTCCACGGACGCCCGGGTGGTCTTTGTAGCCTCTGCCCTACAAATATCGTGAGATCGAAGTGGAGCATGTATCGTCTCAAACATCGTTTCTTCCTTAGTTTTGGAGTTTTTAGATAACCGAGTGTTGGGCCAGGTTTGAGAGCGCACTCAATACATCGCGTGAGAGCACTTTCGAAAGCATGATCGAGAGTATGTAAAGACGAACTGGTAAGTTTGTGAGGCATACGTAAAAGGGGCTTCCGGAACACAGGAGAGCTTCGCCAGCTATGTCGCGTTCGTCTAGATTGCAGCATATTACCTTAAAATCTTCTCGAAATGTGGTTAGAGTTTTCAGTGAGGTGAGATTTTCGGTGTGATGGTCTTTGAATATATTCGAAAGGCGGGCGAGGATACTATCAGAATATACAGGCGGTCTTTGAATATACATTAAACTATTCTTTTCTTTGTCATTTGTCAAGTCGATTTATCATTTAAAGTTAAAGCTTCTTTTGAACATAAAATAATACGTAGTAAGGCCCCCGAACTAGAACCCTATCAATGGATAAGGGCTTTCAGGCAACACCAACTACTTAAATTTACATTCGGGACAGCAAGATGACATTTAAAATGCTAAATTTCACCTAAAATACATGTGAATTGAAGTGACAATGTATGAGCATGCTTAGCCAAAAAGGGGAAATAGAGAGCTTACAAATGAAGCATACATATTAAAAGAATAGAAGAAGAGAAAAAAAGGCAATAGAAAGGGAAACAAAGGTAGAGATGAAATGAATAAGAGAAAAAGAAAACAACAGTATAACAACTGGAGTGGCTTAAGGCGATTGTTGCTCTTGAGGTCACATGTTCGAGTCTCGGTTGTTACGCTTGCTTATCAGAAAAAAGAAAAAAAAGAAGAAGACACCACAACAGATTGGGCCTGCAATCGCAGTTTTCTGTTGCAGTTTTAAACTGCGATTATAGTCGGGTCTTTGATGGGCTTTACTCACAGTCCCTGACTGCAACAAAAGACTATTTTTAAATTGGGCTTAATGGACATTAAGGCCTATTACTGTGAAAGTCTCAATTATAAACTAAACAAATAATAGAATTGAAAAATAATAGAAAAAACTCTAAGATTTTGGACGATCTCGACTCCGATCGAGCGCCTCTCTCCACACTGATCTCCGACTCCGAGCCTCTCTCTACGCTGATCTCCGGCTCCGACCACGACCTCGTTCAACGTACAAAGCTTAATCTTGTTCGTCAGCGGTTCCTAAAGGTTTGAATCGATAGAAACCCTAAATATTTGTTGAAAAGTTATCCAATTTCGTAGTTTAATCGTTTTCGTGCAAAGTTTAATCGCATTCGTCAATGCATTTTCCACAATAAACTGACGACGTATATGCATCTTCTCCTATCCTACCTTCGATATACAAGTGTTCAATTGGAGATTGATGTGTGTTTCTAATTTAAAATTTTGGGGAAAGATGTTGGTGCCCTTGACAGAATCTATGTACGCTCCGGGAACACTTGACGATGCCGATAAAGTACTACTTGATGTTGGAACTGGATATTTCATTGAGGTACCATTCGAATTTCTTCTCAACTTCTTAGTTTCTGGTTTTGGATTGGATTGAAAATTCTGATTTCTTGCTTATTGCTTTTGATTTTTGAATGTAGTAGCTAGAAACTAGCTATGGCTTTGGATTCATTTGATTCAATCTCTTGACTCTTGCATTGTTTTTATCAATATATCACCCTAATGTTGTATTGTATATATGTGC
>JAYMSZ010002666.1:0-11650 GCA_036897665.1 Pelargonium citronellum
CTTGCCATATACTGATGGGTGGCCGTCCTTGCGGAAATTGGTCAAACTTGTGACATTTAATAGTATCACTGGAAACTTCATTTCTTGGATCACCTCCTCCACTATCCTCATTTTCAAAGGATAGCTATTGAGGATTGCCCCACTCAAGACTGGTTCCTTTTCACCGTTACAACTCCCACCCGAGTCCCAATCTCCTCCCCTATTTTTTAAGAATTTGAAAATTCATAAGCAATATGGATACAAAAAAAAAAACAACTAGGGGACTTCTAAAGTAGTTTTTTATTTTTATTTTTTTTTTTTAAGGTCATGTATGTTCACTATCCAAGATAATTTAAAATACTTTCTTCATACTTCCTTAATGAAGTACTCATGAAATGAGATTAGAGCAGCAGAAACCAGATGCATTCTATCTAACTCAACCCATTTTCCAAAGGCTTCATGCATGGTGTTGCATTCATATTTCAAGTCTCTCAAATGCATTAGGGCATAAAGCATGAGCAGGACAGTTTGTCCCCATTCCACATGATTTAAGGCTTGCCAGAAAAGAAAAACAGAAGTAAAAAAGATAACATACCTAAAATGGGCAGAAGAGTACCCACGATACATGACCAACTTCCTTTTTGGATCCATGTTTTGATCAATCCACTGAGCCCATGTTTTCAGAGCCCTTCTGTAAGCTTCAACTGCATCAAACTTTGGGTAGATATAATCACCTTCTTTATAGTAGTTTTTCCTGAATAAACAGAACATTTACATTATTAATTACTACTTGAAGACACATTTTGGTTGCAAAAGAAACAAGAATACAAAGATGAATGTGCGACTGAATTGAAGAGCAAACAACTATTTGTAACGTTTCAAGCCTTTTGACGATTTCGCAAAACAAAATAAGTAGGGTTGGTATCAGAGAATCTTTACTGAGGTACTAGTAGAACCATAGTCATTGCAAGACAGTGCAACAATTATTATTATGCACATATAATACAGTTAATATCATGAAAAAAATGACAACAAATATTGCAAACTAACCCCCGAGCAGTCTTTCCGTGAGTCCACCAATGTCCGGTATTAAAGACGAGAATGTCAGCTCTCTTCCATCTACCATTTGTTTTGTCAATTCTATCTATTGATAGAGTTGGATTTGAGCTTCCTTGCGCATTCATGCGGACTCCTTCCTTCACAAGAAAGTGCGACCTCACAAATTCTACTGTACAGTCAAAGTCCTAACCAAGGAGATGAAAAGTGGTAAATATATCAATTAAAACTTGTTCTTTAAAAGTGGTAAATTTATGCTTTGGGACAATTGAATTATGAGCAAGACACATTTTTTATTTTAATTCCTTTTCACGTCATCATTAATGTATGGAATTTCTTTCCAAAGAATGTTGTACACACAACATGGACACAAACAGTTTCTTGTACAAATTTATTCTTCTGTTTAACAGTAAGAGGTTTCAAAATCCTGAGCTCATACCCAATACAGCCAATGGTCACTGGCAAGCTGCCAATTCATATTCTGGAAGCAGCTCATTATATTAAACAAATAAACCACAAGAACACACAATATATTTAAATAATTTAATAATCTAATGAACCCCATGAATACAAATATAGCCCTTGATCTAGCTTTAAAATACACCAAGAAAAGCCATTATGAAGGCCTAGATGTATCTACTAAGAGAGAGAAATGTTGTGTGTGGAGACTGATTGGAGATGATTCAGACGCTTGAAGAAGAGTTCAAGACCACTGGAGTTTTGAATGATACATTCAGAGGAATTAAATGTACGTTCAGATGGTTAGTAAGTTCAGGAAATTAAGACAGCAAATTGAACAACCATTCAAGCTGATTGAATGGGCGTTCATATCTAGGTTATCTATATTTGGTTCAGAACAGACAGATTGCACGACCATTCACCCAAATTGAACGGGCATTCACTTCATAAGAGTATGTATGATTTGAAGCAAGCTCCAAGACTGGCATCGGAAGTTTGATAGGTTTATAATGAAACTCAAATTCACGAGATGTGGTATAGATCATTCTTTTTATTTCAAGCAACTCAGAGACTCTTTCATCATTCTTCTCATCTATCTTGATATGCTGATAACTTGGTTAAATATTCAAGAAATTAACAAGTTGAAACTTTAGATAATTAGATGGCAAAAGTGTTTGAAATGGAGAACCTCGGGGAAGTTAGTAAAATTCTTAGCATGAAAAATTACCAGAAACCGAGAATAAGGGACTCTAACACTATCTCAAGAGAATTACATAGAGTAAGTGATTAGTAGGTTCAACTTGCAAGATGTCAAAATCTGGAACACTCCTCTAGGGAGTCATTTAAGCTTTTCAACAAACATATGCAGAAAAGGAAGCAATAGCCAAAGTGTCGTATGCGCCAGCTGCTAGGAGGCTTTATGTACACCATGGTGTGCACAAGATTGGACATTGATCATACAGTTGGAGTTGTGCGCATGTTCATATGTAACCCAGGGAAGGAGCACTGGGAAACAGTTAAGTGGCTCTTACACTACTTAAAAGGCATTTCTAGTATGTTTCAGCAAAAATGAGGTAATTAAAGGGTATGCAGATGCAGATTTGGGTGAGTCAAGATTTGAGAAAGAGTACAACAAGGTATATCTTTACAATGAGAGGCACAAAAATGAGCTAGATGACGAGGCTCCGGAAGATTGTAGCTTTGTCGAACATAGATGTCAAGTACATCGCTATTGCTGAGGCAAACAAGGAGATACTTCGTAACTGAGTTGAATGAAGGCGGATGCATTTCAAGAAGGTTGTGCTTTGTTTGCTCAATCTCTAAGTGAGAGATTGTTGTGTGTGAAAACTAATTGGAGATGATCCGGATGCATTGAAGAAGAGTTCAAGTCCACTAGAGTATTGAATGGCTGTTTAGAGCAATTGAACAGTAGTTCAGAAGGTCAGTAATTTCAAGAAATTTGAGGCAACGAATTGAACGACCGTTCAGGCTTATCGGACGGGCGTTCAAATATGGGTTCTCTTTATGTGGTTCAGAACGGGAAGGACACAACCGTTCAGGCCATTGAACTACCGTTCACCCAAATTGAATGGGCGTTCAATTTGACATGAAAATCCAATTGACTTTATATTTCCCGGAATGAGCGTTCCATCCCTTTGAACGACTTTTCATCATGGCAAGAGGGTCAGTTTTTTTTTTTTCTTTTCAAATTTGGGTTTTCAGATATAGGCATAAAATGATTGTCACTGATCATCAGTGAATCCCGTGGATGTAGGCATTAGGTTGAACCACGTAAACACCGTGTGTTATTTACTTCGTCGTTGATTGATTATTTCATCTTTTTCGTGTTTTTTTTATTGAAAGATCCCGTGTCTTGTGTGGTGTGAAGTTTTTTTGCAAGAGAGAGAGAGAGAATTCACAATTGAAAATTCTGAGCGGAATGCTAATAGTTACCTCAAATTTGAAGACAAAGTAGCCTCTTCCCTTTGATATTTTGTAGCCATGGGTCTCATACATTCTACTCTTATTATGTAGGCCTTCACGCAACATGCATAGAAGTGACTCATACTGGTTACGGTTCATGGAGTCTCCAACCAGCATCAGCCTTTTACCTCGTAGTCTCATCAAGAAGTCTGTTGCATTAAACCTACGAGTGAAAAACGGAAGAGGAAAAGAAATGTATTCCCAATATGATTCAATATACAGCAATACAAAGTTAAGCCAGAGCAGGTAAAAGAATGCAATGGCGTTCTAGAATTTCACACTGGAAGTCAAATATGTTGATGATAAATGTAATATCCTAAATTTACATGGACGGATTTTTTTGAAGAACTTATTGACATAGATCAGCTAATCGTAAAACGCTTTCAAGAACACCATATGTAAATGCTTAGGAAAAAGTCCCTCAACTGACATCTAGTATTTCCTAGTACCTTACAATTGTTTTATTTGCTACCATGTGTTGATAAATCAATACTCCCTGAACATGCATATCTTCTATTGGAGGGGACAAAATTTACTAGTTATACAAGCAATTATGTGAATGTAAAAGCATGTAAGTGGCAGACACTTCACTAAGGATAATTTATGCCATCCTCACTACAACATATGGCCCAACTCTACTTTCTGCTTCTGCATGACTTGGACCTTGAAATGAAATTTTGCTTCTTGTTATGCCGTGTCAAAAGGCAATTCCTCAAAAGCATCATACAATGAAATAGATTTCTGATCTGACACCACTTTGATATCAAAATTTGGAGCCCATGAAGGATTCACATGATGACATTGAAATCAATCGAGGGCAGTATACAAGGGAGGAGCAACCAGGCAGGGCAGATAAAATTGATTAGGCACCTAATTACTAAGGACCCACCACAGGACTTGGCTGAGAGTCTTGTATCTCAAACTTTCTAATCCTTTTTAGGCTGTAAATCCGAAACCCTTTCTTTTAAAACTGAAGCCCTAAAATCATGTTTTCCTTGTGATCTTTTAACCATTGATCACTAGAAGGTAAATATAAAAATGTATCCTACATCATCTATGAGCTTCAGCCAGAAGAGAACTTGAAATGCAAAAGAGCGTTTCAGCATATGAAACAAGTAAAGATTTGTCATTTCTGATGCTTGAAATCTTGGCAAAACCAGATTATCATGTCAAACAATCAACAGAACAGTTTCACAATATAGAAGCTTTAACTTACACTATGTTTTCCTTTTATTTATATACATTTTTTTAACAACCATCAATGGGGCAAGTGGTTTAAGGCACTTGCTTCTCTTGAGGTATCAAGTATGAGCCTCAATTGTTATGCTTGCTTATCAGGAAAAAAAAAATATTACGTACATTTTTTTTTCTTGGCTTCAGATGCTTTGATTTGTAACCAAACAGAAACATGATATCAATCATTAGACAATAAGATCTCCCGAAGAAAGCGATCACTTGACATGCTAGCTCAATACGGCCCATTGACAAGGACTGTATCAACATGAAGCTTAACATTTTTTTTTTTTTGACAACAAATGAAGCTTAACATTATATTTTTCAATGCTATTTACTTATATCATCTTGCATTATATGGAAACTCTGGAAATATAAAATGATTTATCAGGTGACATCTCATACTTGAATTTTGGAGATAGCAACTTGTAAACTAACATTCAGTACATGAATAGTGTTTCAGAGCAAATAGAGCTACTATTGACTCATCAATTACTGCAACAAGAAAATGCATCCACAGCATGCTTCAACTACAAAAGCTATGCTCTACTCATATATGCAACAAACATAATGAAGAAACCCAATCACACAAATACCTGGGAAGATCACAGCCGTTGGGCTTCCACCGCCATTTCATATAGCCAGCATCTGGCCGTCCGTTGGGTTGGCAATCGAAAGCCTCGTCGACATAAGGGCAAGAACCCGGCTCGTAAAGTGGGGACTTTTCATCTCGAACCCAAGACCCAGCGTACAGATCACACTTCCTCACCGACTCATCAACACTACCAGAAATTGGGTGTCTCTCATTGTCGGCATCATCAGCAACTGGGTCTCTCCTATTTTCATTTTCTATTTCTGGGTTCCTGGTTTCTTCAACATTGAGGTCGCCACTGGCGTCCTCTTGAGAGCTCAATCGAGCATCTGGTGACTGAAATTGAGAGATCGAAGAGGTGGGTTCGGCATCATCAGCAACTGGGTCTCTCTCGTTTTCAGTATCAGAAACTGGGTCTCTCCCACTTTCACTTTCTATTTCTGAGTTCCTGGTTTCTTCAACATTGAGCTCGCCATTGGTGTCCTCTTGAGAGCTCAATCGAGCATCTTGTGGCTGAAATTGAGAGATCGAAGAAGTGGGTTCTGGGTCAGAGGAATAAAGATCTTGTCTGTAGAGGGTGAGAGAGGGAGAGAGGGACTGTTTGGTAAAGATGAAAATGGAGAAGATGAACAAGAAGAAGAAGAAGAAGAAGAGAGTGGTGAAAGCGTAAAGGCCGTTCTTGTTAGGAGAGGGCGTGGCCATGGAGGTTGGTCGGAGCTCAGGGCATGCTTGTGGTTGATTTATCTCTTACTTCACACTCATTATTGACTGAGAAAATAATCTGGTTACTATTATTAGCATATTTTAATGTAAAATATGGTTTAGGGGAAATGTTGTTTTTTATGTCATTTTAGTAAGATGACACAACAATTTATAATGGCTTGGGCACACCTTTCTGTCTCACCCGGATATTTGGGGATACATGTAATAAAATAATTTAAACCAAATAATTTTTGTTTAGCAAACCTCCCATTAAATTCACTATTTTTAATAATTGTTGTTATCTTATTAATGGCTCATGGTAAACCAATATCTTTTTTTTGAAAAAAAAAATTGAATATAAATATAAAGAGAGGTTATAGTACAAACAACTGAAGAAGGTTTATTGCGAGAATTGATCAGAAAACATTTGAATCACTAATCAGACAATTATTAACAATAAAATGCAACATACTACATAGAATTATATTATTGTTTATTATCGTTATCTTTCTTCTTTTCTTTGTGTTAATCTGCTAGCATGGAGTTGCTGATTCTAAATTGATTTTAGAATTCGGAGAAGTTGGTTTGCAATGTTTGGTCTTCAATTGTGATTGATTCAACAAAATTTTCATATTTACTGCATATTTATCATAGTTTCAACGTTATTGATGCGTCTGTTTGACTTTATGTAAAGCAAACACAATAATATGATTTTCTTGTGATCGAGTTAAGATGTTTGGGTGAAGATAGGTTCAAGAAATTTGATGAAAATTTTTGAAGGATGATAAGCACCTTGAAGAATGAAGAACACTAACTTAATTTTCGAATTATTACAAATAATAGAACTGTGTTTAATTGGATAGCTCATCTACAAACAAACAAAATTATATCTTGTACACTTATGAAGGTCTAGAGTTCAAAACTTTGTCAGTGATAATTTGATATCGAAGGACACTCACATACGTAAATGTAAAACTAGTGTTAGTGCACTTGAATCCACCTCAAACATAAGAGTAAGAATGTGTCCTAACTAATTAGAGCATAATAAAGAGAATGATAGTAGAAAATCCAACTCTTTATTCATATAAGGAATCCTCTCATGCACTCAGTCCACGGGTGCCGGATGAGTTTTAAGACTATGTGTGCGCATCTTCTTAATTAAGTTTTATAGGACGGACAAGAGCTCCTAAAAATGTCTACCGTTTTGAGTAGCATCCTATTGCACCTAGAAAGATGGGGAGCTTTGGATGTCTTGGCGAGGTTGAGATCCATTGAGAAAGAAAAGTGCATTGGTAGCCATAGCGGTTAAGAAAACCTTGAGAGCTTTGGAGGTTAGGAGGAACTTGGAAGTCTTAGAGGTGAAGTGGGGCTTGGGATTCTTGGGTGTTGGAGGCTCCCTCTTGGAACTAAGTATGGTGTTGAGTCCCTTAGAAAGGTAGAGGCTCATCTTGAGACTAAATGTTGAGGAAGCACTATGAATAGGTGAAGATCATTATTATGATGGTTGACATCTTGATAGATCTTGGAACGTGGTTGTGGGACATGATCATGTAAGGATTTGATTTTATAAGATCTTTCCACTAGTTAAGGTGGCGTTTCACATGTCACATTTCGTCTTATCATTCCTTTATTTAATTTATGAAATTTTATGTATCATCAACTACCCATATTCCGAATGATCTTTATTTATTAAATCACCCAAAGTATTTGATTTCAACTTTTCCTTCTTTGTTGCAAGTGATTTTTTAACATCGTGGTATAAGATGGAGTGCCTATAAAATATTGAGTCCATTGTATTTTGGGATGTTGTCTCACTTTGGAAGTTAAGGCCGAAGGATGTTGTCCAATAAAGTAGTAGGCGAAAGTAGTTATTTGCCAAAAGGTCAACATTATTAGTATGGTTTCACTTGCACCATTATATGTTGTTTGTTCATATCATATTTATCTGATGTGGAATATTATCACCCACTTCAATAATGTTATTGAGAGAAGATAAAGAGCAACGAGTAAGTCTGGATTCTGCAGGATAGGGCTATCTGAAGATACAACTATATATTGCCCATTACTATTGCTATTTCATTTCCTGTCTCTGGCAATTTATATGCATCCTATTCCTACCCTAGCTTGTTTTGTGGTAACTTCCTAAAATCATCTTCAAAATTGATCTTAATTAAGATGATGACTACAAACCAAATTTAAACCTATTAGTAAAGGAAAGGTAGCTATGTTTTAACGGAAAAATAGTTACCTATATATCTGAGTTTGTCCCAGGTCGGGCCTTAACTGTCTTGTCTTGTCTTGTCGCCGTTCCACCTACAGCAACCACTTGTTACCACCTTAACTGTACCCTTCAATTCATCTACAGAATCAATACAACAAACCTCATTTTCATTCCTTCAAAATCTTCAATCAACCATGACCTAATAATCAAATCACACAACAAAATCTACAATCAACAATTTTTTTTGTAGTTTCAACCACCTTCTTATACCTTGATACATACAGTTGTCCAGGAAATTTACCAAACAAGACATTACAAGTTACAAGTAAACAGTATGGTATAGTGTGCTGTAGAGGTGAAAAGAACAGGATTTGTTTGGGTTTGGTGTTTTATGCATCTGGTCAAAAAGCACCATTAAATGCCAAAGCAAGACTTTTCTTCTTCCTATAGCTAGTGTCAGCTTTCTCCAACATGATCCCATGTGAAACAGGAATGGTATGGTTACTCAACAATACTCCTTGGGTTTCAAGGAGAATTCTCTACATCCAACTGGGTGTTTAATGTGATGCACCACTTCGATCTATTTTAGCTGCAATTGCAAATTTAGATATTAGATAGGGAACAGAATGGTGTGTGTCATTTTAGCCTTACTTTGTATTTATTATTCACAACACCCTGTTTTGTTTGGTTAGTGCAATGTGTCTGTCCAATGGAATTAAAGCCATTAATGTGGTTTGGTGAAGCTTCTGATCAACAAGATGTTGATGTAAAAAAAAAAAATTATTTTTTTGTCACTGTACATATAACTATTATAACACAAGCCATAAGAGCCATAAGAACAAAAACCCTATATACCCTTATATATTTTTCCTTTCTCTCTCAGATCACATTCTGGGTTGGTGCAACATGAGAGTGGGTGAGCTGATTTTTCTGGTGTCTCTTTTGATGTTTGCAGATACTTATGAGAAGATGATCAGCTCATCATCAGCTGAGCTCACCAACAATATTAATTCCAGCTTGTGCAGCAGCAACAACTCTGTCAATAGCACCACGCTGCTTCAGACATCATCGGACGACAAACGAGTCGTGCCCACCGGTTCCAATCCCTTACACAACAAGTAATGATCGAATTCATCGATGTTGTTCGAAGAAACTCATGTTGACGATGAAGATCTTGCTCGATTTTCCATTACTATTTTTGGTACGTTGCGTAGTTAAGTTTTCTTAGTTGTAATTAAATTAGCTTATTCCTTGTCATAATCTTACGTACCGTTAGTGGGAAACTATATGAATCGCCTGAAAAAGAGTAATATAACTTACTACTCCAATGTAAATAATTTTCATATTGTAACTTTCGTTTTCATATATAGGTTATTGTGATGAGCTATGTACATTATTACGATACGTGATTTAATGTTGTTGGCCTGTTTTCTCCTTGTGGATTGGGTTTATGTACCAACACAAAAAGCTTACTATCTACTTTCCCAAATTTCGTGCTGACAATACTAATAAATGCCAGTGTATTTTAGATTGCAAAGCACCAGTGATATGTAGGTAAAATGTCTGCCATTTTTTTTTCTTTTCTTTTTGACATATAGGAAAAAAAAGTGCATAACGGTTGACCAGAATTTATCTAGTTTTCTTTTCTTCTCAAAATAGGTAGGAAAGAGTGCTTAATAGTAGGTTACATTTTATGCATAATTGTGCTTTTTTATTTTAGTGAACCCCGTCTATTTTATTTGACTTCAATGTTGGGGAGAATCACAAAACTCTTCCAACCGAATTTTAATAGAGATATACTCTTTTAACCTTGAATTTTAAATCTTAAGAAACATTTAATTCGTTATTTAAGATATAAATGAATTTCGTCTCATGAGCCCTATTGACCGGAATTAATGAAATCTAACACCCGAACATGTTTTTATGGATTGATTAATGTCTTTGTAGTTAAGAGGTCGAGCCTTGATCCAAGACCACTGAATCTATCCTTGAGTCCACTTCTTGAGTTCTTAAGTTGAGTTTCAATAAGGATGACAGTTTAATTCGAAACCAAAGCATATACTTAACATCCCCCAACAACCGAAGCAAGACACGAGGCGAAAATCATAAAAACACTATGCATGATAATTTTCATTTTCACCAACATCAACAACAACAACAACCTCCTATGAAATTGGATATAGCATAACTTATTCATTTATTCCGTCTTCAAACAGCTTATTATTATAAATATGTAGCTAAGTTATGGTAATGCAGCTAGTTGGCTAATGTCAAATGGGTGTCCATCATCAGAAGACTCAGCTTTATACGCAGCTCCGGCGATGATCTCATTCGCAGCCTCTGTCGGGTGAAACCCATCCCAATATAAGTAGCTCCTCCGATTCGGACATGTTGCTCCAAGAGGACGACAAAGCCCAGAACTAGTCACTATTTCACAGCAACTATCTGTCCTCTTCAATGTACCTAAATATATAAAGACAAAATTAATGTAAGTTGTTAATCTAAGAATGATGGATCAATTCATAATTATTTACTTTTTCTTGAGTAACTAGTGGTGTAAACAGCCAAGTAAGTGAACTTGGCTCCGGCTAGTTTGGAGTTGAGATCGTCAACGAGCGCTATAAGCTTGGCATTGAAAAGTGCAACATCTTCATTGACCTTGAGCACACATGTCGCGCCATTGGTTCTAAACCTTTCCTTTAAAGTCGGGGAGCAACCGAGTACACCTAATCCGTACACAGCGACCTTCCTTGCTCCTTGATTGTACAATGTCTAGTAAGTGCGCGCGCGCAGACACACACACATATATATATATATATATATCAATTAATTGTTTTGTTGAGAAGAAGGAGAAAGAAAGTAGAGATGTGTTCGTTGCTAGTAATTGAACCTGTAGTTGCTGACCGTATTTTGAAATTAGATGTGCAGCAAATTGGTCCGGCGTGTATGAGGAGCTGTTGGGATAGGCAAGTGGCATGAAATAGTTGTTGATATAGTCGTTGCTGCCCATGCCAACCGAATATATGCACTTGTTCAGGAGGCTTGTTGTTGCTGGGACGCCTAACATGGCTTGAATGCTGGATATTGTAGTTTGATGTTGTTTTAGCTGCAAATCCATGCTTATTCGATCCCCCTGTTACCAAACCATATTGTATTTTTTCTTTGTCAGCAACGGGACATCATACTCGAAGTACCAATGTTTTTCTCTCTCCTAAGAGAGCGTCACCCTAAACCCCACTCCACAAATCTCACCCCATACCGTCAACAAGAAGACTCGAACTTGAATTCTCAAAGGGAATCCAAAGTGTTTTAACCACTTGACAATAAATAATACTTCGTGTATAGCGTATAGAAAGCAGGCAATTAGTACGGTTCAGCTATCACCACAAAAAAAAAAAAACTCGTGATATGTGACAGAAACTTTT
>JAYMSZ010002667.1:0-11649 GCA_036897665.1 Pelargonium citronellum
AAGATGAATGAACGGGTTCGAATTTTTAGAGTTGGCAATTTGTGTCGTGTTCACGTTGGAGAACCCAACACGTTTAGTGATAGAGTCATGTTTAAGACCCATCATGGTTAATTAGTTGTGTTGTGCACGCTTAAATGTGCATAATATGTTGGGTCGTGTTCGTGTAACACAACTCATTTAATTAGTGTATTAATGTGTCGTGCTCGTATTCAACCGTTTAACACGATTACTTAACGTGTTATGTTCGTGTTAAGTCGTGCAGCACACAATCAACTTTCAGCACGACATGCTCACACAAGTGGTTGTCTCTAAAAATCTTTGAATCATCAAAATGAAGGAAGCTTGGCATTCTTGTATCATAGTGAAGCAACCTGCATGGCTTTCTGCACAAGTTCAGGATGTTCCTTTACTTGAACCTCATCAAGAGTCCAAACCAGAGGAGCTATGGCAATTGACAGCTTTTCATAGAGTGCCATAGATCCTCTTATCTACTGCTTCCATGGCCATGTTCATGGACCTATAAAAGGTTGAAATTATGTATAACCCTTATCCACCATGAATGAGATAGCAAGATATGAAACAAACAGAGAAACAACATTTCCTAACACCATCATGTATTCATGTGGACAGATCTTCAACAAACAAGCTATATCCAAATCCTGGCCTTATTTGATTGTTGTTGAAAGAGTCTACAACCACCCAGTGAAATATTCAAAACACATTTCAGTTCACAAGTTTGGTAACTATTGACGAGCTTGGCTTGTGGCCAATTTTAACCAAACTAAAGTTTTGAGTACATGCAGTTCAGGTAAGCTTATCCTCCAAACAATTACCAAAGGCCTAAGACTACAATTATCTAACTTCTGGTCAGGCGTCGTCGGTGACTTGGGAGTCTTGGGAGACTTGGGGGCACGAAAGCTCGAGCAGCTTCCCGCCTTTGAATTTGACCGGTGATTTTTCGCCAAAGGAAGCAGAGACTGCACAACATCTGCCATCAGCGGCCTGTAATCTGCCTTGGGTTGCACACACATTGTGACAATTGCTGCCACTTGAATGACCTCCTTCATTGAGTACTGACCCTCCAAAGCTGGATCCATGATCTCTACAACCTTCTCTCTGTCTGTCAAGTGGGGCAAAGCCTTGGTTCACAAAACAAGGTGCATAAGACGACAAGCGAGAAGTTAGGGACCAATAATGTATATGTTGGGAAAGCAAGAAATTTTCAAAAGAATCAGAACATCAGGTTTGAACCAATTCAAGAGAGTAGAGGACCCACCCAAGATACAAGGACACCTTCCCCAAGAGCCCGCTTCATACCAACGGGAACTCTGCCAGTGAGAAACTCCAAAAAGACAACCCCATAACTATATACATCTGGTTTTGTAGTCAAACGTCCAGTAAACACATACCTGTATGGCTAAACATGACAAAATACAAAAAATTATTGACGGAGGTTCTACAAATCCAGAAATCCACTCAAGAGCTAAGTGTGCAAGAAATTCATCTCTTTTTTAAATGATTGAAGCTAAACGTTCATGGGTGCTAACTCGGGTGCAACATATCCTTGAGTACCCAACACGCGAGTAGATACATGTCCACCAGCTCTGTCAGATCCAAGCTTGGCTAATCCAAAATTGGAAACTTTGGCATTAAAGTGACTGTCCAAGAGAATGTTACTGCTTTTAAAATCTCGGTGAATCACTTGGGGGCTGATATGTTCATGGAGATTTTCCAAACCCTTGGCAGCTTCAAGAGCTATTCTCAGCCGGGTTTCCCAGTCTAACTTAAAGGAGCCAGAATTAGATCCTGCATATTAAAGCTCGATCAGTATACTCCAACTACAAACCACCAGACCCCCATCCATGTTACCAAGACAGTCATACAGAAAATGATAATACAATTAATTGGTCGACTCTAGAAAGTTCTTACCACACTACAAAAGAAACTGTGTTTCAGATTCAATGCTAGAACATAGATATCACTTAACGAAGAGCCTCTGAAAAGCATAATTCACGAGAGAGTTGAAGCATGTGATACACAAGCATTCAATTTATTTATTTTATTTTTTTTTTATTACCAACTTAGCAAATTTGTCTTAGAATATTCGATTTTGTTCTTGATGTCAAAATGATTGTGGGCATTGGGAGATATTCTAGTTAGATTCACTGTCTTAAAGTTTCTTAACTGTGAAAATGTATATATACCCTCGTAGAATAAAACTTTAGAAAGTGCCAAACTTGTTAATGAATTCAAGCATTTGGAGGGAACTAAAGAAAATGACAGACAATGAAAGCGACATAAGAAGCACACAACTATCGTGTCCAGACCTCACATTGCAACCTAAACTGGCATGTACATTAATTACAATGAACTTCCTCTCTACCTCGTATTTTTCTAAGGCCTCATGTAGGTAAATGTCGACAAATAAGTAGAAAATAATAAAAGCATTGAAAGAGCCACTGCTCATCACTGATGGGTACATTCCTGGAGACCACCATTTGCCATGAACTCATAGACTAGCAATTTATGATTATCATCAGAAAAGTACCCAATCAAAGCCAACAAATATTGAGAACGTAACCGACTCAGCAATTCCACCTATCACAGAAAGTAGCAAGCTAACAACTTAATGATTAAACCAAACCCCCAATTTGCATAGCTAACTCTTTGATCTAACACTAATGACAGCCAAATAAATATAAAATCTAGCGAACCAAAATGGAAAGTGTAAACTAAGATCAAACCTCCATTTTAAACTCCTCTTCACCCTGCTTCCCAGCCTGATCCATAACCTTGATTGCAACCTTCCTCCCATCAGCAAGCACTATACACCAACACGAACCCACCGTGCCCAACCACATTTGACTTGCTGAAACAACCAGTTGCCAGAATGCAGCTGCTTGTAGCTAAACACCTGAATCCCTTTCTCAGTAACAACTTGCAAATCATTAAACCCGCCTTTCTCCTCATGATCAATCCCTTCATAGAGAAAGAACCAATAATTCATCAACCACCACTCCATCAAGCATGTATCTTTCCAAAATTCCAATTATTTTCCATTACATTTTGCTAAATAGCAATATCAAGGATTTGCAACTTCTGGGTCCAACAAACGAAACAAAAGGATTAAAATAACTAAATGGGTTTGCTCTAACACTGATTTCATAATAATTTCTTAAATATCGACCCATTGCAGAAACCCAAAAAAGAACAAATAAATAAATGAACTTTCCCGCATTTTCCCGGGAACCAAACAGAAAGTGAAAAACTTGGCTCACTCTTGAGTTGCTTGATGCGCTTGGAGACTTTGTTCCGTATGTAACAGTAGTAGCTGAAGGCGACGAACAAAGAAGACAGAGCGAGGGAAGCGAGCACCACAAAGACCACAAGCACAATGCGCTCTCTAATCATAAGAACAGGGACAGAAGCTTATGAACCCTAACCCTAGAAATGGTGGAGGAGAGAGGGATCTTGAAGGTTGAAGCTTTCCAACTTCGAAGCTCGGTAGAGAATGTGTGTGTGTACTGTGAGAGTGTGTTCTGGCGCGGAGAACAGTTATATTTTAGCACTGGATTTTCTTGGTGGGGATTTTGCCTTTTGCATCTCAGGACCTCTTTTTTATATTATTTTTATTACAACCACAATAATTTAGATTATTTGTCTATCTTTGATGACATGATTTTCCATGTCTTTCTTACTCTTTATTCAATCTTCATTCTCTTGCTCTTAATAACTTTTTTTGTCTAAGAGACGTGAATTTCAAAGAAGGATCGCTTTCTCATGTTTATGTTGAAGAGAGACTAGGCTTTAACTTATCTTTTGCAGGAGTAGAGTCCAAAATGTTGTTGTTATAGTGGACGAGACTCTAATTTTTATTATTATTTTTTTTAAGTTGAGCTACACAAAAGAGGGTAGCTCTTCTTTTTTAATTCAAACCCCACCACACACGACGCAATAAGATTTGAACTCAAGATCTCCTACATGGAGAATGTGTGTCTTGACCATTGTGTCATCCCCTAGAGGGCGAGGCATCAATTTCATTATTTTGGATAAGGCTTGGTTCTTGTTCGTCGTTGTGAAGGATTAGGTTCCGACTTTCTTTGATGTAGGTGGTGGAAGTATACTTTAGCACTTTCCTATCTTCAAATGGGGTGTCTTCTATTTTGTGTTTTCCTTTGTCTTGAACCCACAGTGACTCAGTGAGTGAGCAACCTTGGTAGAAAATGTACATGTAAAAATGTTTCCCCTGAACAATTTTTTGAGTAGATTCTGAACAGTGATTTTTAAAACACAATTAAAAATTGCAATATCAATTTAGTCCACCTATCCCAACTAATGCAGAAGACAGTTAAAAACAAGTAAAATCATTTAAACATGCTGTGTATTTATTGAAATTATGTCAATCATCATAGTGTTACCACCAACATATATAAAACACCATCCACAACTGGAATATTTGTTAATGACTTAAAACACATTTCATTCATAAAATCAACTAGGTCCATCCATACCCCCTAACGATTATAAAAAAACATATCTAAAACTAGTTAAGCATCCAAACACATCATATCTATAGTTGAATTTGATATCCCTAACAAATCCAATATTTGGAAATGTTTGCCCTTCAATCCATCGCTTTTATGCAAAAAGTAGCAGAGACCTCACTTCCTGAATCGAGAAGAGGGAGCAAGAAATGAAGGATTCTAAGTTTGAACTTTGAAGCTAATCCAAGCTGGCAATTGTCATCCCATCTCAAATCAATTGACGTTCGCTGTGGTGAAGTTATCTACGGCTTTAGATAATGATTGTATGGAAATGGGGTATCCCGGGCCCATCTGCATGCCATGTAACCAATCAGAATCAGAGTCAGAATCAGTGGATAAATTCAAGAAAAGTAAGAGTATTACAACTTCACTTTGGCGACAGGATGAATGCGAAAATATGGAGAGATTACAATACTAAAATGAAATGAAAGAACAGTGTTAACTCTGAACAGAACATTAGTGGGCAAATAGAGCAAAGAAAGAACCTAGGTGAAAATGAATTGGTCATGTTAGCCATTATATCTTGCACAACCAATATTAGCATAGAAATGAATGAGTGGATAATCACAAAAACTTTTGCTAAAGGATTATGCGAGACGTGGTTTGTAGGTTTGGTTGCTGTTATCTTGAAATAAAACTCTTTCGTAGTATTGCTTAATTAGCAGACTATGGGTTAAAGTGCATTGTTTGAAAGAATCATAGTCCCATATTCTTATCATAGCTCTGCAATAGGTGGTCTTCTGGACACGTCTCTAACTTTAATCCTGAAGATCATTTGCATATTATGCCTTGCGTTACCTATTTATGAGTCAGCAGATTCCTAAAAGCACTGATTTAACAGTTGATATTGGAACACGCTTTTTATGCATATCTTGGGTTGTTGCCTAAGGATCGTAGTTGGTGGTGAATTCTAAAGGTCGTTGCCATTAGTTTCATAATATTGAATGCCATGCATCACACTAGCAACCTATCTATCTGCATTAACCAATAAGTGATCTCTTCCAATGTCACCAGAAGTAAGGCTTAAGAACTCACCGTGCTGCATATGTGGAACGCGTTCAAGTATCCAGCATATTTAGATGCTACAAAAAGGAGGGGAGAAATTTTGTCAGATAAAATAAAATTTCAGGGCAATTGGCAGCAGATTCTACGAAGTAAACGTAAGGGCAATTTTAAATATGTGTTCATTTTTATTGCAAAGGTATCATCTGAAATTCCGAATCAAGTAACCATTAACGCCAAAACTTCCACAGGTTTTAAACAGACCAATTTGAAAAACAAAACGGCAGCAGTTGAAAGTTAAGTGATTGTTTAGTTGAGCAATCTTTGGGAAACAGAAATGAGTTTTTCATTATTTTATTATCAATTTGAACTATTAACCAAAGGATACGGCAAGACAACTAACTCTCTGAGAATGACTAACTTAAGCAGCCTAGTAAGATTGGACTCCAGATGACACTTTTTAGTATGTATGCTCTCTATGGGTATTAGCAAGTTGGAATGGACATATAGTATTATACCAATCCGCCTACACTAAACCTCTAGCTATTTCAGTGCTAGGAACTAGGGAAATGTGTCAAGACACTGAGAAACAATCTGCTGGAAACAGAGAAAGCAGATAAACAGGTAGTTTATATGATCTTAAAGTCTTTCTCATGAATGAAGTTGGGTTTTGGATTAGGCACAAGCCAAAGAGTGAGAGAAGACTAGAAACAAGCCAAGAACAAGGCATCAACTAAAACATCAAAGAATTGAAAGCACACAACAAAAAGTTGTTATTCCTAATAATTTTAGGAACCATCTATATTCATCCCTCATCCTGGCCTTTAATCCTATGTTCAAATATGCATTGAACTTCAACAAGATTCAACTGAACCTACAATCTATGTTGCATAGACACGATACTAGATACGGGACAATACACGATAAGGATACGGCGACACATTTTTTTTATAATATTATAAACACGATACGCTAAGAATACGTTCAATAAAAATAAAAGATACTCTCTCCCCATCCCAAAATAAGTGTATAGTTTCACTTGTATTTTTGTCCATTTTGTTTCCTCTTTAGAAAATTAGTTGTGCATAAATGACCAACACCCTATAATAAACTAGTTAGTATACCTTATGTTTTGTTACAACACATGTGCATGGAGATAGAAAATGAAATATACAACACTAACTTCTTTATTTTTCTCAAAATGGAAAGGAGGACACTTATTTTGGGACGGATGGAGTAATCTATATTTTCTATATTAGTGCATCAAAATTATATCAAGTCATGCTCGTCAATGTGTTTTAGTTTTATAGTGTCATACACATTCGGTCAATTCATCTTTAGAAGAAAAAAATGTGGGACACATAAAGTATTGGATAAGTGGCTAAGTGCCCGCTCAAAATCATTATTAAAAATTGGAGGACACAAAAAATCAAGTGTCACATTCGTATCAAGTACAAATACGTTGAGAAGATGAGAGTGTACGTGCATCATAGAGCAAAATTATCAAATTGGCAAATATGCAATAGATGCTACTTACTCTTCTTTAAACCCAGGGGTTTTGCAAGCAAAAGAGAGTTGACAAATGCACAGATGTTATCACATAAAATCTCCTCTTCAAAACTTGCCTGCAGATGATTGATATAAACATGTAAGCCCAGCATAATCATGTTTTACCACAGATATTCACTTTACAATATGAGGATTGTGGTTATAAATAATACCTTCCCAAGTCCTACATGAACATTGGATGATTTGTCCATTCTGTAAGATATATGACCTTTTTTTGCATCTATCACAGCCCCAGTAATATTACTTGAAACCAAACCTTGCTATAATGCAAACAATGAGGGTGTTATGAGTCATCTACATATTTGTGCATTAAATTATATACAGCAAGATGATGGACTCACTTTGGCAGTTGGCATCAAACCACGAGGTCCAAGAATCCTTCCCAACTGCAGAATAGAAAAAGTTGACGTCTAAGGATACATGATTTTGACTAACAACCCAATTTATATGACCACTTAAATTCACAAACCTTTCCAATTCGAGGCATGAACTGAGGAGTTGTGTAACACCTGTCAAAATTGACCTTTCCACCACCTGTATAAATCCAAGATCGTGTTTTAAACAAGAATCATAAATTGGGTGTAGTTATAATAAGTACACTAATGCAACTGAAAATAAAAATATATAAACAATGAACTGATAAAGGTCAACTTTGACCAGTGTTTTATTAACTTAATGCTATGAACAAGAAAAAAATCCCATAAAGAACAAAATATCCACGATATCTAGATACCAGAACATAGTATTAAAATGGATTTTTTTTAGATAATATCCAAATACCAGCAATTGAGTAAGCATAAAATGGAAATATCAGTTTATTACTTTTAAAAATTTCCTCAATAAGTTCTTCACCACCAACAACCTCAGCTCCGGCAGCTCTAGCTTCCTCGGCATCTTCCCCAGCGGCAAAGAAAGCCACCCTGACAACCTGAACGGTGACAATTGCGGTGAGAAAAAAACAGCTAAGGTACACGTTTCAGAAATTCCAACCCCTGAGCAAGCTTAAGTTTAATTACCTTTCCAAGACTATGTGGAAGAAGTACAGAACCACGAACAATCTGCACTTCGATTGAGATAGCATTAAGTATCAATTGAATCCATTAAGGAACAAGCAAACAAACAAACAAAAAGATGAACAAACCAATAGCCTATAGAATTTAGACAAATCTATCATGGCTATATGTGTAAGACTAACAGATTAAAGAGGTTACTTGCATATTTAAAAGAATGATCAACTGAGAAGTTTTAGGATCCTAGAGATGGTAGTTAGATATTTCATTTATAAAACAAAGTTGAGCTGAAAAGGCTGCAGCACCATCATAATATATATATATATAAATGGAACTGAGGTATAGCCTACAGTACAAATTGATATATCTCAAAGTGAAATCATAATTAAACATTTTAAAAGTCTTTGTGAATTGTGAAGATCATTAAAATGTTTCCATAATTCAGACATACACATCTTATAATGGAACCATTCAGATTCTAATTCCATAGTAAAGAACATGAACGATAAGAATTTAGATGAATCAGTGCGTACCAGGTCACTTCGCTTCGGATCAACTCCTAATTTTGCGTGAACTTCAATAGTTTCATCAAACTTAGCTTTGGCATTAGCCTGAAAAATAACTAGAAATGATACAAAGAAATAAGCAATACATAAATATTTCCAAGTGCAAACAGAACATACAAAGCAAGGGGTAAATTATGAAAAAGGAGAATACAACACCTCTCAAGTGATGATAGAAGATATGAATAAATCTAAATAAAAAAATATGCATATTTTAAGAAGGCAAAAACTGATAATCAGCTCATGTGTCAACCATTTTTAGAATGGCATTTTTTGTCCATTAGATAATATGTGCTTGATTAATGTTTAATGCTATGCTTTAGTCTTAGACTCTCGATTACAACATGCGACTATTTGATCTAGCACTCAGTACATGAGATGGATCCATAATTCCATTTATATCCTGCTAAAAGTTAGACATCTACCTCACAAAACTGGATGAAACCCCTGCCAGCTAATACCTTTACATATTGACCCTTCAGTCAATGAGCCATCATGTCTATGTGACATTTAAGTAGCAGATACCAAGCTTTTCAAGATCACAATAAACCAACCAAAGAGTACATGACAGTGAATAGTAATCACAGTTTTCCACTTAAAAGGTATCGCTTCCTCTCTAATGTACCGACCTTTCTTTACATATAAGAAACAGCTATACAACCTCATATTCAGGTAACATGATTTAGAGTCCACTCTGGTTTACCTTTCAACATCCCTGGATTATCACTAGTTAAGATATTGTTACCAAACAAAGCTAAAAGAAGCATAAATAAAACTCAATTTAATTCAATTTCAAATCTTGTATTTCAAGTTAGTATTATATTTAGCTACTGTACGATTCGAGAGAAGCTTCTACACTGACCTTGGCATTCTTAATAGCGTCCATCAAATCAAGTGGCTCTCGCTTCGGCCTCTTCTCTATCTTGATGAGAGTAGGCATCGGTGCCCTCACCTCCTCCTCCTCCTTTAACCTGAAAACCTCCCGTCTCATCTGCATCGCCCGTTTACTCTCATTGATCCTCCTCGCTTCTCTCTCCACCTCCTCTCTCAGAGTCTCCTCTTCCTGCTCCGGCTCTGGGGCCTTGACTTCGGGAAGCGGCGCCACGCGCACCGGATAAGCCACCGGCGTGATCGACGGCGCGTCCTTCACGTACCTTAGGTCCTCCCGAGTCCATGCCTTCTGGATCTCCTCGGTCAGCGAACCAGCGAAGCCCTCCTCCTGACGCGGAGGAGGAGGAGGCGGTGATTCGTTATTCAGTTCGGAAGATAGGTGTGGTTCCTCTTCGGTCTGGGGTTTTGGAGTGTAGGAAACTGGCTGGATTGGGGATTCTTCGGAGGATGAGGATAGGGATTGGGAGAGGTAGGAGAAAAATGGAGGAGGGCGGAGCTGGGTCTGGGTTTGGATTCTGTAGAGGCATTGACGACGAGCTTGATTGAAGAGGAGCTTCGTGGCTGCCCTTTTTTTTTAGAATTGGAGCTTCAGCGAGCGAAGAAGAAGGTGAAGGTGTAGCTTCAGGGTTTTAGGGGTTTCAAAGCCTACTTTTTTATTTTCTTTCTGGAAAATAAAGCCCATGTCATCATGAGGCCCAGTCATTTTGGGCTCGTGTTCATATAGGACCAACATGAAACACTGAAACCGTATGTCCAAAGACTTGTGCCACCATCCAGTGAGATCCTAAGTTTTCATTGTAGTTTTTACAAAGATTTTTGCATGTGAGATAATACAAGCATTTTTCACGTGAGTTGACGATCCAATGCATTTTGGAGGTCTTGTTCAATTGGAACTTAAAGCCCTTGCTTTATTTCGTATAGTCAGCTTTGTGTATACTATGTTGACATAACTTTTGTCGCAACATCAGTATAGGGATTGCGACATGGATGAGGTGTTCGGCTCCATCTTGCTCGTAGAGAGATGAGACCTTCGATGGGGATCTAAACTCTTGAACTTGTTTGAGATTTCTTTCACGCTCTTGAGGGTTTTTGTTTAGAGAGAAATTAATCACTTGGAACAACTTTCAGAGGCTTTAGAGAGCGAGGAGGTCATTTAGGGAACAATGTCTTCGCAATGTGCTTGGAGGAACCGACTCCGACTAGCTCTTGAGGTCCATTCAAAGATCTTGGAGGAGCTTGAATCACGGCCTCGACGAGGTGCCCTTCTTCGTTTTGCTCCAAGGTGCCCTTTGTGAACTCCATTTCATGCTAAGTCTTTTTTGGATGATACTTGGGGATCCCATGATGCAAAGGAGAGCTTCGGGTGAGCATTTGAACTTCGAGCTCTGAGGATCATGGGACGGGTTTCAAAGGAGCTCTTAACATTTTTGAATTTTTGAAGAGTTTTGTATGTCTACATACAAAAGCAGTCTTCGCATCAAATTAATACTTATGGTTTTAAATTAACATTCAGGTGGTAATAGAAAGCCACATGCAACAATATGATTATTCGTTATAATTTGTGACGTTTTTCGGTAGCGTTACACCTAATCTTTTATGTTTTACTATATAACATTTGAGAATGTACAACAAATTTTATGCAACATTAGGACAAAATTTCATTATTCAAAATTAGAAACCAAAATATGACAACTTGGTAGGCCCTAACACAGTAACACTATTGGCTTTTCCCTTCAACAACATTTTTCTTATCCACATAAAAAGAGACACTACACAATCCTCTTCCACACTCACTCTGTTTCTCAAGCTTCTTCATGGCGGACACAACCCAAGCAAAGCCAACATGGCCGGAGCTCCTCGGCAGCAACAGCTGGTCCGGCCTCCTCGACCCGCTCGACCTCAGCCTCCGCGGCTCATCCGGCTCCTCCTCGCTCCTCTCTCGGCGTTCACAACATCAGCGGCGTTCGTAGCAGCGGCGGCGGCGTTCAAAGTGACGACGGCCATGGTGGAGGTTGGCCATGGGGCGCTGGTCCAGATCCAGCGGGGGCTTCTGTCATGGCGACCAGATCC
>JAYMSZ010002668.1:0-11644 GCA_036897665.1 Pelargonium citronellum
TCGAATTTGGCGGTGGTGTCCGTTGGGACGATCGGTGACGCCACCGACATGGCAAAGGTTTGTTCCCGGCCGGGGACTCCATGCATGGAGCTTCCCGGTGAGCCTTCAACGCCAGCCATTAGCTTTGAGAACTTAAAAGTAACAAATATCTTAAGCCACTTGTCCTGACGATTGTTGTCAACAAAATGTATGCGAAAATGGAGAAAGTTGTGAACTGAGTAATGGTATTGTGTGAACTGTTACAAGATATTTATATTGGGAGAGAGTTGACGTTGGGGAAGCCTTAAAAGAGCTCATGGAGATTCCCAACGGTCGAGGAGCTTAATTTATTAAGTTTAAGCTAATTAGAGAATCACTTCGCGGCATCTTTTTTTCTACAGGAAAAGGCCTCCAAGAATCTCCCAAGGGGTCATACAAGCTTCCTAGGAGTTCATAACATGTTCATTACCATATTTAACCCTCACTTCTCTTCTAAGTTCTAGAGATGGAGGATTAATTACTACTACTTTAGATTCTTTTTCCATTGCAGCACTTCAAAGCGTCAAATTGACACATTTTTTTATCAGCCAAATTGGCACATTAATTCAGTTACTAGTACACTTAAAGTTATTAATTCCGTCATTAATTACATAACAGACACATGAATAATATCAATTCATCTTTAGTCGAGTCCACATAGATCCAAACATTGTTAAATATTGCGACATAGCCACAACTTGACCCATCTGTATAGATCCCAAGCTCACCCGGTAGCTCAAAATAATCACAAGCTCGTTTGATCTCTCGAATCTCTAAAGTACATAGTTAATATATAGTACGTAGTCACCAACCATTGATACCCTCGTGCAAGCTACTTGGACTCAATCAAGTCCTAAAGCTCTCAAGATTATTGAATTTAAAGATGATAAATACCATAACACTTGGATAAAGTAATTGTACACTCTAGTGTGCTAAATTGACCTGAATCGAAATATGCAAGTAAAAATTATTTTGTGTACAATAACCGCGTATGATATACTAATGATTTGGGTTTTCTTTCATGTGAACTTGAGGTGAGGGCATTAATGGTATACAAATCCATTAGGTTTCAACATTCAAGTTGAGGGCTACAACAATGCTAATTACTAATTAAAGAGCTATAATTCTTCCTCTTCCATCTCTTTTTGTAGATTTTTGTTTTGTTTTGTTTTGTTCTGCTTTCCATTATTAAAACAAATATAAAATTCTACAATTTTAAGTCGAAGGAAGCTGAGATTTGCAAATCTTAGAAGTTTGTAGGTGGCATATTAAACCTAACACACATATATAATAGTTTAATACTAATTAAGTATATGTTTAATTGAAGGGTTCAAGAACCATCCACTGTCAGACAGTCTATGATTCTTAATTTATTGCCACCATTATTTAGCTGTTCGTACACAAGTGTTGTTGGCTTGTTAATTAGTTGTCTCCTGAAAGCAACACTAATTTAAATGTTTCTAATTCTTAAGCTGTATTTGTTTGATTTGCCTTTTGACATGGTTGATAGATCAAGTGTACTGACAGAAATGGTAATTACGGATTGTTCACTAATCAAATATCAGTACTAATCAAATAATTAAATTAATAGCAGTAGATATTGTTTTAGAGGTGTATCCGAAAAGACAGCAAGTGTTTCATTTTATTTTCACGTATCAAGTGTTTCATGTTATTTTCAGTTTGATGATGACAAATTGGATGTGGATATAATGGGCAAACTTCAACAACTTGCCAAGTCAAACAAATAATTAGGATAAATAATGATTTTTCTCATATACTTAATCTCTCTAATTAAATTCTCCAAACATTAGTATATATTAATTTATACCAAAACTATTCAAAATTCGTTGACATATTAATAGAGAATATAGAAACACAAATGGCTTGTAGCAATTAGCAAGTAGATCGAGCCACTTGAGCAATTAGCAAGTAATTGCTATACACATATGTTTAAGGCTTACGTATTTCATTTCCAATTAGTACTGCTCATCTCCTTGTGCATGTTGATTAATTAATTCAAGTCATATAACGATTACGTACATGATAATTTAAAACATATTTTCAAAACAATAATGAAGTTTGTGTAGCTCATCGTCCTTAATTTACATGCATACTAGTACCAACTTTTTGAAAATAACTTTCTCTATAATCCAAAAGACACATGTTATGATGAAATTAAGTTGCTGCCTTTACAGGAATGTTAGGCATATACGTACGGCAATAATACATATAATTAAATATATAACGAGAGGCAAAAATGTTGAGCTTATATCATATAATATCTACACCAACAAGAAGTCAAAACTCAAAAATGTATATACGTACGTAGATACAAAAAAAGATACAAACAATTAAAAACAGAAATACTTTACTGCTGAATTGATAATTTGGCATAATTTATGAATGCAATGGAATCCATTTCTTTCCACTCCTTGCATTAGTACGGGCCGTACGAGTTGACTTGTTGAGCTTATCTTTATCTCCTAATAATAATCATCTAACAAAAAATTGTCTCCGTAAGGTCTCGTTTGTTTGCTCTACTTGGCTGCGGATGTTAATTAACTTGCCGGCGTTATTTTCTTGTAGGAGCTTTCATAGGAGTTGTCAACCTTTTGCGGCTCCAACATGAAGTAAACGATTATAGGCAAAGTTACTTGTATACTCTAATTTTGTGCACTGTCATAAGGATATATAGAGAGAATGTGCAATATATCTAACCTTCATTCAATATGAGTCAATCTCATGCGACTTCGTCAAATCTTTATATATTGATGTTTTTATTCTATAAGGTCGACCATCTTACATCTTAGTTGATTTAATTGACCAATGGTTAACAGACTCAAATAAATTGTTGGTCAAACTTACTTTTATTTCTAATACTTGTATTCGACCGTCAAGATGATTAGACCAACCAACTACTTGTTTGCATTTAATTAGTCAATCTTCCTCACAGACGTTTTAGTAAACTCTTAATTGTACTGCTGCTTTCAAACAATTTTACCAGTCAATTTAGTTATAGATAATTCATTTTACACTTCTTTTTAGACTAAGTTTATTAAATAAATAAGTCATTGATCTTCTGATATTTCACCCTGGGAGAAATATGAATGAGCTATAAGCTCCAAAGCCAAAATCAAACCTCAGCAAAGCTATCTGTTTATGCATGATCTTTACACCAGTCACTGAACAATTCATGACACAAGTCACGTACATCATCTATCTAAAAATCTCCAATCTCCGAGCACGAACCACAAGCATAAGCTAAAATCAACCAATATAGCAGTTCAAACAAGAACAATCGCTCTCTACAAGGCAAATCTGCTCCTCATGGGCGCTACGCTAATTCAAAGCTAATAGAACTTCAAGGATCTGTAAGACCAACCTCTACTTTTAAAAGCTGCTATTACGGTATGGCAATAAATATTCATGATGGATTCATGTGTGAACTTTAACACAACCATCAATAAACGAGAACCAACCTTAATGTAGATGTATATATGTGCATGTCAAGTGCTGGTGGTGCTGCTACCTTTTCTTTGAACCGGTTTGTAAAGGACAACGGTGACATATTTTGAACGAAAGCGATGAGTGAACCCAAGTGCCACAACAGATCGAGGGGTCTCTCGGTTCTCAATATAAAGATGATTGAGAGTCGCATTCTGTGGCAATGGCACAGTTCCGGAATCATCTCTGCTTTTGGGGTAGCTAAGCGACGTGTGTTGTAGGTGTGGAGGAACAAGAGGCGGGTCTCGGGCATCATCGTCATTACCAGGGTATATACTGTTGTAACTACTGTCAGGGGACCTTGGCACTTCAAACCCTACGACAGTTACATCCTGCACAAGGGTTAAAAACTTTAATTATCTTTTATTTCAGTACTCCACGAACCACAAAGGATCTATGGCTTACATGATCTTCTTCGCCATATGAGTTGTTCATGTCGAAAAGAGAATGCCACAAGCTAACAGAGCAAAATCATCAAATGAGGAAGATTATAATTGGATGAGCCTGGAAAGACAGCATTTTCACTCACATGAGCAATTAAAATTACAATGCCCATACATAGATAACAGAACAAACAGCATATTTGACCAAAGGCATCGTGTACAACGAAAAGGGATTACAGTTTCCTTAACATTTGAAGAATAAGTGAAGGTTAGTCCTCATTCATTGAAAAATAGTGCACTATGTATGCACAATCAATTAAGGGAAACAATAAGTAATGAAAAAGGCTTGGTGTACATGTACTCCGCGCGTCTCCCTTTGGGGTTTGGCTTTTCATTTTACATTTAATCTCTGATAAAAAAAATGAAAAATGTGAAATGAAGTCTTATACAATCCAATTACACCAAAGCAACATTTCCAACTTCATAAACCTTCGTGAGGAACCATAACTAAAAGTTTAAGCCAAGTTAAGCCTCTTCCATAAAGCAATTAAGGAGCAAGGGCATGAACATACCAAAAGTTGTACTGTCTTCACATATATGCCCGGTTCTAATTCTAAACTTATTCATGTAGCTTTGGCACCAACCCTGGAGCAATAGCTTTTCGAAGACATAAAGAGGTTCTTAAAGAGATAAAACTACAAATCATATAATGTTACTATAAACCCCTAAAACAAGGGATATCAGCAGGGTGCTAGCTCAAAAGGTGTATTAATCTATAACAGTTGCCTGGATGTGCTTTAAATTGAGATGGAAAATGAGAAGGGAGTTCCTTGATATCTCTGTAAAACTCAATTCTCAAGATCACTTGTGCAGGCCTCATGTAGATAATGTTGCTTCAGTACAAACTCTGGATATGTAAAGGTTCTTTAAGATATACGACTCTTAGCCACAATATCCTAACGATGGCCCCTATCAAGGACTGATAGGAAGAGTTGAAGGAGTCTATATGGTTGACTTTGAGAAGGTTTTCCAGATATTATCTTTAAGGTGCCTGCCATTCAACTAAGGTCACTGGTCACTACATTTCTCTGTTGTATCCCTGGACAATTGTTTTTTAATACCCGCTAGCCTATGATGCATGGATTTAAAATTAAATGTATATAAAAGATTAAAGGATGGGTTAAGAATTCCACTTAAATGGAAACTAGTGACCAACAACAAATCAAAAACAAGCATCAGACGCAATATGTCTCACAAATTGAGTATCAAAAATTGAAAATTAAACTTTTGAAATCTAAAAGTATTTGCAGCAAAAGATGGCTATGGAGAGTGATTATCTTTCATAGTTCAGAAATTAGACATTCCGAACAAAAATATTGAAAATATT
The DNA here is from genome assembly GCA_036897665.1 of Pelargonium citronellum. Classification (NCBI taxonomy): domain Eukaryota; kingdom Viridiplantae; phylum Streptophyta; class Magnoliopsida; order Geraniales; family Geraniaceae; genus Pelargonium; species Pelargonium citronellum. The sequence goes on from JAYMSZ010002668.1 coordinate 5,293, forward strand.
ACATAAGAAAGAGCTAACATAAGAATATGAGATGAAACACATAAATTATAGGGGATAAGAAAGGAGGAGAAGAAGAAAGGCATAATCACAAAATCAGCTTATTCTCAAGTAAATATAAATCTTTTCATATTTTAGGATTGAATAAATTACATACTTATTTTCTTTTTATTATTAATATGCACTATAATAATAATGAAATGAAGTGCCCAGAATTATTTTGATCGTATCCAAAAAGTACCTAAATAAAAAAATACTAATAACTTATTTTGGGTAAGTTCTAGGTATGTATTCAGTAGTACTTGGGTATACCGATAGGTCATCCTCCTAGGAGTACTCGTGCTTCTTAGCTACTTCGATTGTCTGTATGGGTGGGTGAGTGGGTGCGCACGCGCACGCACTCCAGCTCTCCCCATCATCCTCTATATTTACTGGTTTGGCCAACATCCTCTATATTTACCAGTTTGGCCAACACTTTTAATCAAGATATTACATCCCACTTCTAAAACGGGATTAGTTGTATAAGTTTAAGCTCGCAAAATAATGCCAAAAAGAGGAGACAAGCCTATTGAGCTGAAATTGAAAAAAGCCCTTAATTCCACTGAGTGCACTTCATCAATGCCCCACTAATGCTGTCCCATCAAACATACCACTATATACAGGTTGAATCCACTCTTCAAATATAGAAGCTCTGAAACCTACCTTTTCAGCCCTTATAATTACTATTACGTCTTTTAATTTGTTCATTTGATTGCTAGAAACCTTGTTATGGAATTTTTAAAATTACCTTATCCTAACAGCCACATAAAGCATTGCCAAGAAACAGAATGTGTGATAACATATAATGGCTATGATTATGTGCAAAGAATGCTAACCCTAAGCTTCCTTTGTCTTTCCTTTTTCATGTTTCCCTTTTGAGCTCGATCTTTAGAGAATAACAATTATTAAAGAATCCCAAGAATGTGAAGGTAGTGACCCATTGATATACTAGATGAGTGCCCCACCGATAAGCTTAGGCTTTGGGGTTGGATTAAAGTTTAACATGGGATCAAAGTTGGTTTGATCTTTGGCCTATGTGGCATGCACACCTGCTGTTTGAGAAGTACTGAAGTATCTCACAAAGAAAGAATGAAAAGTAAATGACCACTAGATATATTAGTTGGGTCTTCCATCTATCAGGTTGGGCTCAAGTTAAACAACATTATTATTAATATTTCCATGCTCACCAACTACCAATATATCTATAATGGGAAAAAGAAAGCTTCTTTTATGTCAACATAAACGCTATATCCTGATTTTAAATGGAATTGTTGTATAAACATCTACATGCATTGTAAATCTAGAATTTCAGTTTGAAGAAAATGGTTTGCTTGTATAAACATCTACATGCATTGTAAATATCAAACAATTTTGTTATGACTCCGATTAAACCGAAACCTGGACCAAGAAATGCTCAACCTAAAAGTTCTAAGTTTCATGGATGACCCATGCAACTGTGAAGCACTAAACACTATGCTTATAGGTATAGATGTACGGCATACATGCATTTTACCAAGTCAAAAATCTAAAATTTCTAATCTTCTCTTAACTATTCTTTAACACAAAGTACTGTCTAGGTACAAAATGGTTTCACATATCACAAGTCATTACACTATTCCCATAGGTGTATCTGCATCCATGAATGGAATCAAATGTGCTTAACGAGGGCTAACATTACCACTACCATATTAACGGTTAAAAAAAACCCCAAATTCTTAGAATCTATGAACACCGACACTCTCTTCAGCCAACGAACTGGGGTCCATCACACAAATCCGATATTATTGAGTTTTAAATATATAAAAAATTGGGACATACTAGCAACCCGAATGGCACACGCCTGTTTGACTATCTCATTTCATTCCAAACCTAAATCCCCTGTTTTGCATGTGCCACTCTACCATTTGATTCATAAATTAATGTGCATCGACAATAAGAAAATACAGTCATAACTCGCAAAGCATAGAGCTATAGGTCCAAATAGTTTTCTCACAACTCATGATAGACAGGAATTCTAACTTTGACTCGAATTAGACTTAATGACCGGACCTTAAAGAATAATCTTCCATCCCAGCCCGGAAACAAGAATTTAAGCAATGTAGATTCATTCTTCCAGAATATGATTGTCATGTTGAAGTGAACAGTAAACATAAAAACTAGAAGCCCAGATTCAGGAACTCTTGGTTAAAGTAAAATCTAGCAATCCTCAAGATGCACAGAGAAACCCTGAAATGAATAATTCAATCATGTGACCATAGTTGTTCCCAAAAGAGCACAAACTATAATCTTTCATAAACAGAACGGGCAAAAATGTGCTCACAAAAGCACATGCAATTGCAGCAATTCTATGAAACTCCTGAGAAGCCCCCAAATGTATAAGCAGGTTCAAATCCAAAAGAAATCAGAGTACCAGAAAATGAAAAAAGAACACAGATGCCACCCAAACAACATACCTGACTGCAACTACGAAGAACAAGTATTTATAAGAGAATGAGACGAACCATCAATCCAGAAGCAATACAAATTCAGCTCCCTCTGCAAATCAATGTAGAAAAAAAATGGTAGGTTTGCAAAATTTTGCAGATAAAAATCTAACGTACCCTTATTGAAAAAAAAAATATAACATTCAAAAATCAGGCAAAACACCAACCAAAATCAAACGTAACCCATCAAATAATTCGTCGTCCCATCAATCAAAACCCCTCGCATTTAAAACATTAATAACAACAAACAATCATTGGTTTCAAGAAATGAAATGATTCTGGAAAACAAAAACATATGAAAAAATGAAGGAATAAATTCTTACCGATGCAATAAAAAATTTCCAAAAATATATAGCTGGCTGCGGAAGAATCAGGAGAATGCTTTTCTCTGAAGAATCCTTCAGGAGAATCTGACAGGAAGATTTTGAAATGAAGAATAATTATTGACAGCAAAAAATCTAAAATGTATAAAACTTGCCTTAACCTAAATAAAACCAAAGAAAACACGTCACATCATTTGTTGAGGTGGAGTACGCTTGTAAATCCAATAAGGCTTAAACTAAAAATCCTCCCAGAACCATGTTTGGTAACATTATTTACAAAAGTTATAAATTACTACTTCGATACATTTGAAGTGTTTGGCAACAAAGATAAGTTGAGGGGTCTTTGTGTGGGAATGGCAACTGGGTGGGGTGGGGCCGGATTTTGCATTCCTCGCCTCCATCTCAATCTCTTATTTCTTTTCCCATTCCCGTCTCTTTTCTCGTGGGGAAAAAATTTCCGATCCTATCAATCTCCCGTCGGGTCCTCATTTTCTGCGGGCCCCATTATTTTCTAAATTTTAAAAATTACAAAATCATATAATTATTGCAATACAATCATTTTTACCATATTACACAATAAAAATAAGAAATATATATAAGTTTACATGTATAGTATACTGCTACACATAATTTATATGAATAAAATTGGGAGCGGGAAAAAGTGGGGGCGAGGTGGGGCAGTGAATGGTTTCCCCATCCTCATTCCTATTTGGAGAATGGGAAAAATTTTCTACCCATTTCCGACTCATTCCATAAGAGAATTCCTCATCCCCGACTCTAACGGGGAGGAAATTGCAGGTCCTCGTCAAGTTCAGGTGCAATTGTCATCCCTATGACTTTGTGCCATAATTAAAAAATATATTAAAAAGATCTTCTTTTTTTCCTTAAAATTTCTAAAAGGTATCGAACAATAAACATTTTACTTGCACGAAAATATTGTTACATGTGATGTGTTTGTTTTAACTAAGTCAATTCAGACATATTACAATGTTTGTCGTCTTATTCACGCGTTGAGAAATTTTTTTTTTTGAGTATTTTTTTAAGTCCAAACGTCTTCTCGTTATTCTGTTTATGACTATCGAACTTGTAATCTGCGCAAGACTATATCGGAGAATCTGGGTGTGTTTTTGGGACACCGTCTTGAACCTGAGAGTTCTAACTTTATGGGCTTGTCGTTAATTTGGCGGCTTCAGGTGAGTCCGAGAGTTACCACATGCTCTTTGAGAATAAAAGAAATGAACGAGCCTCTTGAAGATTCTTCTGCTTGAGAGGAATAAAGTGTTGTGGTAATATCTTGATGAGGCGGGGAGACCAAGAGGGGACCCAGCGAGACAGAATCTTTCTGGGAAGCTGAGAATGGGATGTGTACGGTGGTTGAAAGTATGCGTGTTTGGAAGCTCTGCAGACAAAATTGTCACCACACCAAGAGCCAAGCTCCCGACCTTTGTATGAATGCTCGGGCATCTCACGCGAGGTTGCACCAAGATTTCAAATGAAAACCGAGACAATGGAAACTAAGGTCGTGGCCCTTAACCAAACGCACAAGAGCATATCGTGCAAGATTGCACCAAGATATCGAACTAATGTCGCGCCAGGGAACTGAGGCTGCAACCCTTAGTCGAACGTTTGTGCATCTCGTGCGAGGTTGCACCAAGCTTTTGGACCAAAGTCCCAGAAATAGGAACTAAATTCGCGACCCTTAGACGATTGTGCGGGCATCTAACGAGAGGTTGTACCATGCTCAGACATGATGATCTAACCTCACAACCTCCCCAAGTCTTCAATTCCAAAACAGAAAAGGAGTCACCAATAGTCAAATAGCATTCAAATATGAGACCACAATATCTTTCCCTAAATTAGAAGCAAATAACCATATCCTAAACCTGTTTCTTCGAAGCCACAACAAAATCATGACATGACTCACCATGAAAAGGAACCAGAGCTCACAAATTGCAATGTTCCACCAAAACCAAATTTGTGACAGGCACTTGTAAATGATTATTGGTAGGGCAATTTGATAAGGATTAGTTGATGGAAGTACTCTATTGCTGAATTGCTAAAACGACAAGGTGAGCTGAACAGAATCTGAAATGGCAACAATAAAATCAGAATCTTTATATTTTCCACAAAAAATTGATGCCTAATGTAATGGCAATGGTCCTTCAACTTTGCATGTCAGGCAGAGTCAGCTGCCATGTTCATTGCTCAACATTTTGTAGCCTCTCCATCTGCTTCAATGAATTATGCATATAAGGACCACATTACCACAGTGGGACCAGTCCCACTCTTCTTTCCTTCTTCTTTTTTTCCTTGTACGTAGCACATCTATACATATACATATATTTATAAAAGGAAAAAAAATACATGTATCAATAAATCAGTTGGTTAATTATAATGAACTACTCACTTTGTATTAAAATGAATGTTTTTTATTTTTATTTTAATATGAAATATTTGTTTGTCATACAAAAAAATTGTGTAAAATATGAGACATTTATCATTTTTAAATAATATGTATGCAAATATGTAGACAGGTGAGCAATAAATTAGCCTAAAAAATTTCCTCAATTATATTTCCTTTCAAAGAAAATAGTTTGTTTTATGTATTATTAGTGCATGTGTGATACATGTGCAACGTGCACCAATGAATAACTTGTGACTAAACCAATTAAAATTTGTATGTGACATATAATATTAAATATAAAACCGCACACTCATGTAATATTAATTTGCAACCACACCAATACAGCTTGTTAGTGGTTTTCTATAAAAAAAACGCGAGCTGTTAAATATTTTGTAACGACACTAGTGGTGTTTGTAACTACTATATTTTCATATCAAAACATGGGTTAATATTTATTTTGTAACCAAACCAATTGTAGTTTATAACTTATAAGACGCACATGTAACACACATAAAACAAACACACATGCGTTAATCCCCTTCCTATTTCAAAAAAGAAAAAACCTCAATTATCTGTCAAATTGTATATATTTATTCGGTTACATATGCATACGATCATTTTTGTTTTTTTTTTTTTGAAATAACATATGCTTATGATCAATTAATGGCATAACATAAACACGTAGCATCAAGTTTCTCATATAAACAAAAATAAAATCTACATTAATATACGTATATACTGGCGCGAAAATAAAAGGACATTGACACCTGTCTTTGGTCTGTCTTCATATGGAAAATCATAGGTAGAAATTAACAACCAGAATTCATCTGTTTGATGAAGAGTATATTATTTTTGCAATTATGAAATTAATGCTATTTTAATAAAATGAAAACAATACCAAATATCCCCAATATTCACGCCTGCATTCTTTTCTTAGTCAAATCAACACAATCCCAAAAGTCTAAACTTTTTTCTCCTCGAAACCTATTAATTATGAGGTAAAGATACTAAAAAGCATCAAACTGTGACATTTCTCCCAATTTATTTGCTCAGATTTTTTTTTTCAGCACTTTTTTTTGTTTATTTATAAGCAATCGTAACAACCG
>JAYMSZ010002669.1:0-11644 GCA_036897665.1 Pelargonium citronellum
AACTCAGAGCACCAATAGGACGTTGTGTGCGTACATGTCATTTACATGTACTAGCACACATGCCCTGATCAGCCCCCAAGTGAAAAAGCCCAAGAGACATGCTAATTAAAATAGCTTGAAAATACTCAAATAGAAAACTATGTCTTTTAATTTTTCAAATAAAAAGAAAAACTCATTTATACATTTTTTTTATGTCACACGGTATATATTATATGTAATTTTTTTATTTACTAATTTAAAATTAATTATATTTTACATCATTCTAATTTAAAATAAAAAATAAAAAAAATGTTACAACTAAACAATTTTCAAGTTTTCCCATAATAATTGATAACGAAACCGAAAATAAAAACTGTTTTATACAATGAGACGGGCCTGAGTCTTTTTATTATTAAAACTAACGTGTTATAACATATTAGAGTTTTGGTAACCCTAATACAAAACGCTGTCTCACTCTCTCTCACACACACAGTCCAGCCCAATTAAGCTTTCTCCAAGTCTTGGCGGCTACCTCCTCTCCAAGTCTTGGTGTGGTTTAGGGTTTTTGCTGCCTTCGCTCTGTGATCCAACTTCCTTCATCTTAATCATGGCTTCCGTTGCTGCTCCACTCGCAGATCGTATCCTTTTCAACCTTTTTTTTTTCGATTTCTTCAGATGGCTTCGACTTAGTTTCGTTGATGCATTGTTTTGAGCTTGTTGGCTGGTTTAATTGTGTTTTCAAGTTTATCTATCTGTTTGTTTACCTGGGTTTTTGTCAAATCAGTAAAATTATGTCTTGTTTTGAGCTTGTTGCCTGATTTAACTGTGTTTTAAGGTTTTTGTTTCTGTTCGTTTATGTGGGGTTTTGCCAAATCGGTAAATTCATACTTGCTGGGTTTAAAGATTTTTGTTTTGTTTTTGTTTTTGTTTTTTGTTTGAAGATTGGAGTGTTCTTTAATAGTTTTTCTTTTCTTTTTCCTGTTTGGATTGAATGATGTTTCAGTTTGGTTTTATGGGTAGTTTATGCTTTACTTTTGTAGTTGTTATATTTTTGTGTTGTATAAATTCTGATTTTCCATGAAAGCTTAACCTGTTATGTCCGGATTAAAGTTTGTTTTATCCCTTTACTTCCTTCTATTACAGAAGCTACAGATTTGCTGCAGAAGTTGACATTAGATTCACAGAACAACACCCTTGAAGTTGCTGACTTGAAAAAGGTATGAAATCAGTTTTTGGTTTTTGGTTGAATGAAAAAAGTTCTTTTTGATTTTATAACTCGCTTAACTATGTTGGATTTAATTCATTGTCTTATGTGTATAGCCTTCTGCCATTCAGAATGGGACAGTTCATTCCAGCGACCTGGCTAATGTTACAGGCAAGCCATTTGAACGGTCACTAACCCCTATTCAAATTGACCCAAATGCTTGCTATTATCCTAATGGCTATGCATCAACACCATACTACTATGGAGGTAAGCTGACTAACAATGCTCCCTAGGGTGTTTAATTTTTGTCAATACAGAGCTTATTGAGGCCTGTATAAGATCAGTAGTCATTTGATGTGTGTATTTCTGCAGCATACGATGGGCAAGGCAATGATTGGAGCAACTTCTTTGATTTGTCGCAGGTAAGTTTAACCACGTTTGATAGCATTTCTTTATTTGTTGTACCAAAATAAGATTTATATTAAACTTGCCTCCTGTTAGTTATGCATATGGTATTGTCTCAACCAGGGGAGTTGTTATCGGTTCAAACATTATGTGCTACTAGAAAATGACACCATTGCCAGTACAGATTCACAGTAGGGGTCTCTGGCTTAGTTACCCCACTAATTTTCATTATGTTGGCCCCATCATATTAGAAAATTTTCATTGTCACCATCAATTTCTACCTATGTTCAAGCTCTAATAGTTATGCTTGTATTAGGCTCATATTGAGTTTTAAATTTGCCCCCTCTACTACAACATCATATTTTGTGCATGTACATAACTTATCTCTCTTTTCCCCCCTTTTTAAATAAGAAGAGAGAAGATGGTGCTTTCATATTTATTTTTGGGTTTGTTCCATTGTTCTTTTTGTTTATAGCCTTCTGAGGCTTGCTTCTGATAGTATGTTGTTCGTAAACAGGGTGTTTATGGTGATAACGGCTCTATGATGTATCACCAAGGATATGGATATGCACCTTATGGACCATACCATCCACCAGGGTCACCAGTTCCTACCATTGGTCATGACGGTCAGCTGTATGGACCACAACATTATCAGTATCCTAATCCCTATTATCAACCAACAACTCCAAGTGGCCCGTACTCTACAAACCAAGCTGGTGCACCCCAAGCGGATCTTTCAACTAAAGTTGCAGGTGACCAAGTGCCACAGTCTGTTGAAGTGGAAAAAGGAAACCATAACACCATGGTAAATGATGGACATCTTAAAGTAAATAATGGACCAAAGCCACAAAGGTCAAGTTATCACAACCCGTCTTTGAGTGGAAAGGGAGAATTGCAGACAAGTGTTCCTTTGTCTCCTTATCCCGATACAAGGTTTGGTTATGATAGAGTTCAGTCACCGGTCTCTTGGTCAGATGGCTTAGGATTCAATGATGGGCTGTCCAAGGATGCTGCATCACCAATATCGTATTCCAACAACCTTCCGTCTGGAAGAAACCAGAGTCTTCGCCCACTCCCACATCTCACGGTATGCAAAAGATGCTATAAGGCTTATGTTTGTCTTCCTATTGACTTGTGAACTTTGAAGTGTTAGTTTCATAGCATGGATCCAGCTATATACTGACAACCAAAATGGCAGAAACATCATTGTGTTTTTCTAATCACCAAAATCGTTGTCATTTCATATTTTATGTTCGGTTGTGTGAGACGTACAGCTGTCCATTCATGTGTGCTGTGGTAGTGTTGTATTGAAGGTTAACTATGTGTTATAGATGGGTCAACATGAACACCCCACTAAAACATTTAACTAAATGGGTCAGGTTGACATGACACGACCTAACATGTTCTAGTCATACTGTCACATTTATCATTACTAGTCACTTGTGAAACAAGCTTTATAATTGGATTATTATGTTTTTTGAGATAGTTTCAGTGACAATTATTTTTATCTTAAAGCAGAATTTGCAGAACGCAAGATCAACCACAGGTTTAGGGCAGACTTCTGGATTCCTGAACCAGATGTATCCACACAATAGGACGTACGGCCATTATGGGAACACCTTTGGAGCTAGTTCTGGTTTTGGGGCGTATGATTCCAGATTAAATAGTCGTGGATGGTTGACTGCAGATGGCAAGTACAAAACACGAGGTCGTGGTAATGGGATTTTCAGCTATGGCAACGAGAATGTCAATTGTTTGAATGAGCTAAATAGAGGGCCCAGAGCCAAGGGGGGTTTCAAGAACCAGAAAGCATTTGGAACCATCAAGTTAGCAGTCAAAGGACAGAATCTTCCATTGGCCGAAAATAACAAAGAAGAAAAACCTGTCATATCAGACGATGAACATTACAATAAAGAAGATTTTCCAGTAGACTACACAGATGCCAAGTTCTTTGTCATTAAATCATACAGTGAGGATGATGTCCACAAGAGCATCAAGTATAATGTATGGGCCAGCACGCCTAATGGCAATAAGAAACTCGATGCAGCATATCGTGAAGCTTTGGAGAAGCCCGGCGGCTGTCCTGTGTTCTTGTTATTTTCTGTGAGTATGGGTTATGGTATAATATCTTCTAGAGCTGGCAATTCAGGTCTTGGTTAAAAAGTCTTAACCTGAACCCGACCCCCAAGAGGTGTGGACCAGCGTGGGTTTGTCTGACTTGATCAGCATTTTCCCATGACAAGCATGACTCAGAAATTGATCGGGTCTATTTTATGTGGCTCGAACCCAGAAAAATGCAGGTTGGGTACCAATTGGTACCCACAGGTTCAGGCCTAGATTGCTAGCTCTAATGTAAGGCGACTTTGTATGTATGGCAGTTACAGTAAAAAAAAGGTTCGCTTACTTTTGTATTTCATCCATCTTATTTTGTATCTTCTCACGCTCTGCTTCTGCATTAAGAGCCCCTTGAACCTTTAAATAAACCTTAAGGTTTTCATTAACATTCTCGAATGCACAGCCAGCCGGAGCTTCATCTTTTCCACTGAGTAGAACCTGTAGAATGATTTATTCAACAAAAGAGAAATAATTTAACCAATTTGAGCAACAGGCCAGACACAAAAAAATGCACTTTGGTCAGTATCTAATTTTAGAATTGCCGAATCGAGAGATCTAGCTTTGAATTCTAATATACATAATATATGTGGTGCAAGTGCAAGTGTAGCTCGATAAGACTCGGGGACTTTGACCAATTACAGCAAAAGTTTAATATGGTGCAAATAATAAATAAAAATTAAGCATACCTTCAAAGATGACAGATTGGCAAGGGTTTGGATCTCCAGTTGATGGCTAGTAATGATTTGTGCAACTGCATCAATTTGGCAAAATGCAAAAGCTGGTAACCTGAAAAGAATCAAGATCAGTCTTTTAACATTCAGATTCCACATTTTAAATCGTACCTAATAGAGATGAGCTGGAACTATGAATCGCCACCTTTGGTTGATGAACTTAGAGGTTATTATTTATGCTTAAATCTCATGGTTGTACGGTTACCATAAATTTTACCTTTCATTCTTTTGTTTTGTGAGCACCTCAGACCTCAGGGACCGGAGAGATTTCACTGTAGACTCAACGACATCCATCTCATACTCAACAGTATCATTTGTCCAGCTCTGTGAAGTGTGAAAAGAAGTAAAAACGGCGATCAAATACAAATGAAGAATAAACATTTGAGATTTGACGTCATATGATATCACAGACACGCTAATGTAAATGTTATTATCTATGGCTATGATGATTATGTGACTAATTCTCATTGTCAGAAATTGACGGGAAAGGAAGCTTAAACAATCAACTAGGAGTCCATGTCCCGTTACAGTTTGCAATTAGGGTTTTGAGTCCAGTTGAAAGGAACAAACCTGACCCAAAAGAGGTGCAGGTTAAAGCAGGTTGGGTAGAGTTGCGAATTTTACAAAGATTCAAAGAAAATGTGCGGATTTGTGGCATTTGCCCGACCCAACTAAAAATTAAGAATTATACTTTATGCAACCTGAAACCGCAAGAAGTGGGTCGAGTTTCGGGTACCCGCAAGCTTGGGTCCAATTTGCCAACTCTATGTCCAGCAGACCATCTAATTTCCTATATTGACCTCGTTACTTTTGATAGTAAATTTTACCTCTACAGGGGACGGATACTCGCATGTCATAATTGATTCTTTCCTTGCAACGGATGTTGAGTGAGGAAGCCGCTGCCAAAGCTCCTCGGTAACAAATGGCATGAATGGATGAAGCAATCGCAAGCCATTTTCCAAACACACCCATAATGCAGCTCTTGCAGCCTGCCTTTCAGAGACAAATGCTGAATCGTCACCAGAAAAGTAGGGCTTCACTACTTCAATGAAAACATCACAGAACTGGTATTGCCACCAAGAATATACTGTACTGGAAGCATCTGAAAAATCGTATGAATCCAATGATGACACAGTTTTGGATATGGCCTTGTTCAGCACCGATAGTATCCACTTGCAGCTGAACGGCATGGAATCTGGATTAATATCCGCTGGAGGGACATAATTGTCTCCAAGCTTGCTCATAGCAAACCGGACAGCATTCCAAAGTTTGTTACACCACTGACGGTACCCAACCACTCTTTGGATATCCAAATTTATCTTATCAGACTGAAGAAAAAAGAATGACATATTAGCAAACGGCGTGAAAGAATCACATAGAGATGTTAGAGAAATTGAAGAACATACTTGAGCCGTGTAAGAGACGAGGGCAAAACGAAGAGCATCTGCACCGCATTCAGATATACCATTAGGGAAGTCTTTCTTCTGACCTTCTTTCGCAATGACCAGTTCGTTTTTATCCAAGTTACCCTCCTCTAGCCTTTTGTGAAGACCTTCTAGGGATATCCCATTTATTACTTCTAGAGGGTCAACAACATTACCCAAAGACTTCGACATCTTACGTCCATGTGCATCACGAATCATAGGGTGCAAGTAAACCTGAATCACAAATGTAGGTCAGTGGGTTTGCTTCAATATTTGTTCATACAAATTAATGATACTACACTAATTGCTAGGTTTCTTGTTCAATTGAAATGCTAACAAACCTTGCTGAAAGGAACATCACCACCCAATGTGATTCCTAGCATCACCATCCGAGCAACCCAGAAAAAGAGAATGTCATGTCCAGTTTCAAGTACTGAAGTTGGATAAAATGCCTTTAAATCATCTGTTTGATCCGGCCACCCCAACACAGATAGTGGAAAGAGGCCAGAAGAAAACCAAGTGTCCAAAACATCTGGATCTTGAATCATCTCAAACTTCTTCCCAGCAAATGTTTTGGTCGCCTCTTCCCGAGCCTCGTCCACATTTCTAGCAACTATCCAGTGGTCATTGTATGCACCAAGTTCCTTAAGTACATCATCCTCAAGTGTAACATACCATGCAGGAATGCGGTGACCCCACCAAAGCTGCCTTGGAATGCACCAATCGCGAATATTTTCAAGCCATCTGTGACGTTCAAGGCTCAAAGTTATATAATAATTACAGTGGAGAAATAAATATGAAAAGTAAAATCAAGTGCCAAATATTATGCAAGTCCATCACATGATTGAAATTCCTATACATAGCAATTTAACATTAAGGTACCTCTTCCATTCAGCGGTATATTGTTTTGGAATGATCTCCAGTTTCCTTTTCTCATCATCCGTCACAGCTTCAAGAGCTTCCTTTGCCATAACATTGCAACTCACATACCACTGGGGCTTTATCATTGGCTCAATAACATCATTGCTTCTTGAACAACGGCCAAGGCGCATCTCATTATACTTAGCGCCACGGTAGAGTCCCTATAAGAAAAATAATTATCAAACATAAATTAAACGAGTAAATAAAGAAATTGTTAATGTTACATTGGAAATATAAAAATACCAAAGAAAATGAAATGAAATAGGCACTGGAAATATGATAACTTGAACATGAAATATGTAGTATAAGTCAGTGAACCTGGCCTATCACAAATAACGTAAATACCTTTTGCATATGCATGCTTGGGCCAGGAAAGGAGAAGGAGACTTCTAAAATAGAGGAACAGCGCGAAAACATGTATCAACGCCATTGTATCATAAGATGCTCCCACCCACCCAATTAAATACTTACTTGAAGTTTGTTATTATATGCTCTAATTATTAGGATTTAGGATCACATCACGCACAGACAAATAATGATGATTTAAAAGAAGAAAAAAAAACTTCATCTTCATTAAAAAGCTCTACAAATGTCAATTTTATGAGAAGTAAAATTGAAGCCTCTGTTACACGAGAGACTGACGAAGTGGTAGTACCTTCTTCTGTAATGCTTCTGTTACAGCCTCACGGGCCTTAAACCGTGGCATCCCTGCGAACTCTGAACCACCATTGGTATTTATTTTGCCATCATCAGTAAAAATGTTAATAAATTCAAGATTGTGACGCTTCCCAACCTCAAAATCATTAGGATCATGGGCTGGAGTGATCTGCAAAATCATGAACGGATGGCTAAAAATGCAGGCATAGTGAAAGTAAAACTCAGAATTTGAATGCTTTCATTCATGGCCTCTGGAAGGGGGGGAAACGCTACCTTAACAGCTCCAGTCCCAAAATTTGGATCAACAAGTATTGCATCAAGCACAATTGGGAGTTTCCTTCCATTAAATGGGTGAATAGCACATTTGCCGTGAAGTTTTTGGTACCTGGGGTCTTCCGGATGAACAGCAATGGCAGTATCACCAAGCATTGTTTCCACCCTAGTAGTGGCCACAACAATCTCACCAAGCCCTCCCTCCAAAGGGTAAGCAAATGACGTTAAAACCCCAAACTCAACTGGACTATCATATCCAGGGACCTTTAACAGAGTTCTTTCCTTGATGTCCACATAATCCACCTACAAATATTCTACAAGCTCCATATGAGTATGACGGTTATTGGTATCAAGTGACTATACCACACCAAAGACACTTGCTTACCTCAATATCCGATATAGCGGTTCGTAAGACACAATCCCAATTCACCAGTCGGAGATCCCTGCAGACACAAAAGTGAAAGCTAATCAAAATTGTTGATCAAACATAAATAGTGACTGCAAAAGAATTGCTTAAACAAAAAACCATTATAAAGATACTTTTCATCAAAGACGTGGGAAATTGAGAACTGACTGACCATTTAGGAAATCTTGGAGCTTGGTTTATTAGGAAAAAAAGGCCTTGTCAAATTGTTACTTTATTGAAGTTCATATGACAACATGCCAATATAAGTATGGATGAACTAAGTCATTCGGACCAATTCTATTTACTTTTTTTGTCGGCATGCAATGTCAAGCTTACCTATAGATAAGATCTTTCTTGTACAACCTTACAAAAGCCTCAGTCACAGCCTTTGACCTTTGATCATCCATTGTAAAGCACTGTAAAAGAAACAAAAATTATATATATCAGAATAGGACATTTTTTTAAACAGGGGAAATAGCAACAAAATTAATGGCTAGAGTCCAAGTAAAGGAACTTTTACCTCACGGGACCAATCAAGAGATGCCCCCAACCGTCGTAGTTGCTGTAAAATTGTTCCCCCATACTCATCCTTCCATTTCCAGACCTTTTCACAACAATATGACCATGAACAGATTTATATTAGCACAACAAATTCCTACAGTTGAAAAATCAATTTGAAGTATGCAATAACTTGTGAAAGTCCAAACTCACTTCAGATACAAAATTCTCGCGACCAATTTCATGTCTGTTCATGCCACGTTCACGCATTAGCTTCTTCTCCACAACAACCTTCAAAATAACATCAAAACGTTCCAGTCAGCTCATGAAAAGTATCCAGTGTATGTTGCCCGGCAGAATTAAACAGTGCTATTTGATACAGTATTACAGCAATAGAATAGTAAAGGAACCTAACCTGTGTTGCTATTCCAGCATGGTCCATCCCAGGCACCCACAAGGTATTATATCCAGACATTCTCCTCCAACGAATAATTGTATCCTGCATATAAAAATTTATTTTTCAGAAAAGAAAATAACTATATACGCTGCATATGTTACAAATAAATCTATTTGGCAAGAAAAAAAGTGCCATTGCATACCTCTATAGCAGCAGTAAGGGCATGGCCTATGTGTAAGGCTCCAGTCACATTTGGTGGGGGAAGAACCTGTCAACGATATCCCATGAGATAGATTGTCTTTTTATTTTAAGCAACATTAGAAATTCGTCAAGATGCTTACAATAACAAATGGTGGCTTGGAGCTGCTGGCATCCGCCACAAAGAAGCCTTCTTTCTCCCACCATTGATACCACCTAGTTAACAAACAATACGTACACAGTGTTAAAATTAAGCTAAATCATAATTTTGCAAGCTGTAACTCAGAACGAAATTCCACACTTACGACTTTTCAACTGCAGCTGGATTGTACTGTTTCGCCATTTGAGAGGAAAGTTTTTTCTTCAGACCAGCTGGAGTTTCAGGATCAATATAGTCATCAGGGTTCTCCTCACCAGCATCCCGCTTCACATTCTTCTTCGCAGTCTTCTTAGGGGCATTAGATTCCTGTTGTTCCTGGATAACATCACAATAAGAGACGGTTGCTTCAGAATTCTCAACATATCTAACTATACAAAAAGTTTTTTACTTCTTGATAGGCATCAACAAAGTTATCAAAAAGCACAGGTCCGCTTTAAGTCAAAAGGATCAATAAACAGCAAACCAAACTGAAAAACGGAAACTAAAATTTTCTTATACGTACCTTGATTTTGGCTAATTTCGCCTTTTCCTGAGCCTTGAGTTTCTTTAGCTCTTTCTCCTTTGCCTACATAAAAGAGAACAAAATCACAAAACTGCTAAAAACAAAGAAAACCCTATGTGCAAGTCAAAAAAACATTGTCAACCATTAAAATCCCAGAAACCAAACTAAGTGACTAATCAATCAAACATCAAATTCAGAGCACATATGCAATCCTATATAAGCACATAAGGACAAGACCTTTAAATTCATTTGTTAGTTCATATTGACACCAAAAACACAATTTTCACTGATTCACATCTCTGTTACTCCATTCACATCAAAATGATATCTTCGTCATCTGGCAGAACTAAGTACAACAAAAACTTGCATTTTAGCGCCTGCAATTAGACTAAGAGACTAATCAATCAAACATCAAATTCCGATAATTCAGAGCACACATCCAATCCTCCTTAAGCAAAAAGGACATGATCATTCAATTCACTTGTTAGTTCATATTGACACCAAAAATCCAATTATCACCGATTCACATCTCTGTTACTCCATTCACACCAAAATCATATCTTTATTGTCTAGCAGAACTCAATACAGCAAAACATTAGTATTTCAAAATTTTAATGCCTACACTTAGACTAAGTGAGTAATCAATCAAACATCAAATGTCAATAGTTCAGAGCACATACACACCCTATAAGCAAAAAAGGACAAGACCATTTCGATACACTAATGAGCTCATCTGGGCACCAAAAATTTACGTATTCAATACAACAGCTAAACTTTCTCTTTCCTGACAATTCAATTGACAAGACGATTTATCTTGATACCAAAAATCTCAAAATTTTACGTATTCACATCTTTGTTACTTCATCAACACCACAATCTTATCTTCCTCATCTAGCAGAACTCAATACAACAGAGTACTTGCATTTTACACAATCACAAAAATATAATACTAAATAAATAAAAGCCAAACCTTCTCTTCCTTTTTCTTCTTCCTCTCTACCTCCTCAGGAGTCTCCGGTTTCTTCTCCGGCTGTTGCGACTGCAAATCAAACAATTACAAACAATCAATATATATTATAAACAATAATCAACACACACAAAACAAAACAAGAACTAATCGAAAATGTAACTTGCCATGTTGATGCTGCAAAATTGAAGCTTCTTCTCCGGATTCTACTGAAAATTTGCAAATTTGCAAAATCAACAAAGTTTAAGTAACCAGAAGCTTGTTGATTGACGAGAGCTTCAGGATTGACCGAAAATAGGAGCGAAGCTGAGAAGGAGATTAAGTTTCAGCAGAACTGTTACAGTAAAAACAATGTCTTTTGTGTTCTCGGAGAACAATGTTGCTTAACAATATTTAGGGTTTTATTCGTGGGCCAGACTTAGTACATTCCCTTTTGGGCCTTGGTCTGGGCTTCAATATTCACTCAATTGACATGTTCGAGTCCATTTAAATTATACTTTCCATCGTGATGACCCATTGGGCTTTACTTTTCGGGTTTTGAGTCCGGTTTGGATTGATAAAGCCTAGCTCGAGTCCGACCCGTGAAGGATTAGAGATGGTTCGGATTCTAGTATAGAATCTATGGGTTTACCGGGTTTCACTAACAACTAGCAAATCTACCCGTGCGTTGCACGGGACTTCAAGTAGTTATTGTAATAACCAAAATCTATACATATTATAAAAGCTGTATCAAAAAATAGGTTTATAACGCGTATTAGAGCTCCACCTCATCAATCTATTAATTTTGGCATACAATTTTGCTTAATT
>JAYMSZ010002670.1:0-11639 GCA_036897665.1 Pelargonium citronellum
GGGAGGGGGGGTTAACCAGATTAGTTTGTTTAGCAAACTAGTAGGCAAAGTTCGTGCTCAGGTAGGCGATCGGGTAACCGAAACTCGCGAGGTATAAATTGGAAATTGTGGCCATTGTGGCCAACTCTTTGCACAGACAAAATGGTTGGTGATATGAGCTTTAGGTCTATTCATAAGTTTAATTTAGCTCAGCTGGGGAAGAAATTCTGGCGGTTGGAGACAACTCCATCTTCATTATTTAGTTGCATCTTTCAGGCGAAATATTTCTCGTCCGCATCAGCTTCCGATGCTCCACTAGGAATAAATTCAAGTTACATTTGGCGTAGCATCCGATCGGCTCATGAGCCGATGCGATGGGACTTCTTTTTAAGGTTGGGGACGGGTTATGAAATCAAAGCTCTTTAGGATCCTTGGGTCCCATCCATTATGGGATTCAAGTCGACATTGAGACCAAGTGTGGCTGCTACCATATATCTATAGCTTCTTGTGGTTGACTAGCAGAACTCTCAATCTCAAGAATATTACCTTACAAAATTAAAGGAAATATTCACATATAAATCTTGGAAAGAAATTGCTAAAATCCAGCTAAGCCTGCGCGTCGATAAGGAAACTTGATGTGGGCATGAGACAAGAAGGGATTGTATTCGTTCAAGAATGGGTACACAAAAATCCCAAATTCAATCACGTCACTGGTAGGTCTCCAATATATAAGGCGTTATGAATTACTGCGTCCGTCCAAGAAAACGTGAAACACTTCTTATGGAGGGCCTAAGAGAGTAGCCTTTTGGTTATGGATTGTCTGGTCGAACAGAAAATTGAGGTCCCGAAAGTCTTCCTCGATATCAGGTGAAACGTGAATCAACTAACCACGTTGAGCTACATTGTTAGTTTGCATCAGATGCGTGGGGAACCTTGGGTCTAAGGGGTATGGCTCTACTTGGTGGGTGAATGGTTCTCACTATTGCTAGCGGCTGGTGACAATGATCTGTGTTAGAAAATTGACGTGTGATTGTCAAAATGGAGAAATAAATGAGTGTGATCGTCAAAATAGCATTCAGTTTCTGAGTTAGCATCCATGATTCACTCAATGGCTCAGGCGTGGAGGGTTGTGCGGAGCAGTGGTGCGTCGGCTCAAGTGGGATTAGCGTCGGAGGAGGAGAGATGGAGGCCTTTTATCGTTCTTGGGTGAAAATAAATACAGATGATGTTGTTTTCTCTTATGCAGAGAGCTCGAGTGGTGGTCAAGGACTGGTCAGACAATATCTTTGGAATGGGCCGATCTGGGTGGTATGGAGCGCTAGATCTAGAAGAGGCATTGACTATAAGATAAGTGCTATCATGGAAAGGGAAACATGGATGGAGCAAGGTGGTTTTTGAATCAGACGCGCAAGTTGTGGTGTAAGCTATTAAGACCGGAGGGTATGATTTTTCCAGTGCCTTGGATATGATTGTAAGGGACATTTCATCTTCTTTTTCTTTCTCTTTTTACTAGTATTGAAGTCGTATTTGTTAGGGGAATGGTGAATCATATAACTCATAGGTTAGCTAGATATTCTATTTCTATTTCGGGGGTTATTGGCTGGGTTGGGTTTGTCAGCCCGATCCCGTTGGATGATATAGTTTCTTTGGATCGTATGCCTTAATATAATATTTTACTTTCCTTTTAAAAAATTACATTTGATTTAATGCTCTATTTTAACGCAAAAACTAATAATTTATTACTTCAAATTTGATGATAACAAAGACCATATTAAACTGGGGCTATAAAATCAAACCACCCAGACAAGCCTGACAAAGAGACCGCCAACCTAACTAACACGTGGGCCACGTGGCTCGCAGACCAACCCAAAAATAGAAAATTGACTTGAGCCACAATGGCTAAAACATCATGAATAATCAAATGAAAGGCATTGGAATCATCTCCATCAGCATGAATAATCAAGTTGAAGACACTGAAAACACTTGAAATAATTCAAAATTTTAATGTATTATGTTATATACTAATAAGAGTTAATAAAAATGAAATTAAAATGACACATCATCAAATATTGTTGGAACATATGTTTCAATGAATCTCATTTGATTGTTTGTAAGAGTCTACCAAATAATCATTGATTAAAGTTAACCTAACTCAAAAAAAAAATATAGTTTGAGTAATACTAAATCTAAAACTGTTTTCATTAGATAGATCCTAGTGAGATATTAAGGAAAAAAATATTGATACCAATTGGTTTGGTGGTGGATATATTGGCATAACATAACATGCATATCTAACGATCTAACTATGTAGAGTTCCCTAGAAAGTAGCAATAGAATGGGAGGGTGAGCCCAAAAAAATTGCACAAAGAAGAAACCCATGTTGATGTGGCATTTATTCACAGGGCTGTGATATCTTGACAAATTAAAGGTTTGAAACCCCATGGATGAGTTGCACAAAGAAACAAAGAGAAAATGAGAGGCCCAAAATTGGCAGCCTCACATTCTCTATTTCTATTTGCTTGTGTACAAAGCTAGCCCTTGCCTCTCACCTTATCCTATCCATCTCTTCTCCCTATAACCTCCAATATCCTCTTTCTTGCCACACTCCTCTCCTCTTCTTATAATTTTTATCTCTACTGCTTCTTTGCCCCATTTCTACAAACACCTTGTGTGCCTTAAACAAAACACCCACCACAATCATGGCCTGGTGTGTTGGATAGTCTCTGTCTCTCCCCATTTGCATTGCTCTCTTCCCAGTTTTTGTTTTTTTGAGCTGTATCGGTTGCGGATAGATTCGAATTGAAGCGCGAAGCTATCGATAAAATCAAGAATTATAAGAAGGAAAAGGAATCGAATAGCGAGTGTTTTGATGCGTAATGGCTCCTAAAGCAGGGAAGGCAAAAGCACACAAAGGGAAAGGAGAGAAGAAGAAGAAGGAAGAGAAAGGTGTCACTCTTTCATAATTAGTTATAGTTAACTTCAATTACTCAAACCAAAGTGAATTGAATGAATAACTTTGATTGTGTAATTTGCAGTATTGCCTAGTGTAATTGAAGTTAGTGTTGAGACAGCAGAAGAAACACAAGTGACACTCAAGGTGCATACTTTTATTTGGCAATAGGTATAGGATAAGGAAAATTTGAAGTATGTGGTTATGAATATGTGTGTGTTCCAATTTCATTGCAGGGCATATCCACAGACAGAATCTTGGATGTTAGGAAGCTTTTAGGAGTCCATGTCCAAACTTGTCACTTCACCAACTTTTCTCTATCCCATGAGGTATATTTAATTTCATCTATGAGTTTCTTTTCATTTTCAAGGATTTAATTGTGGTGGCAGTGTAACAGTACAGTGAAGTGAGATCTATAATAATGGGGAGATGATGTAGTAGTAGTAGGAGGAGGAGGAGTAGCTGGTGTTGTGTAAATTGTAATGACTAATGTGGTGGTCCACATTGCAGTCTTGCACATTGATGAAGTGTTTGGGCCTCTTTTTTTTTTAAGTGAGTTTGGTGTTGACTGCCGGTTTAATCTGATTCGGGAGTTAGTCACAACTTAAACTTCTGGCTCCTCTTGTATACGTATATATTAAGAATCGAACACGAAAACTTTTCCCACAATCTAACTTCCGTGTCTTATTTATGCTTTTATTATATTATAATTATACCATACCATCATCTATTTGGCTGTCCACCCCTTGCCTACCCTCTCTCCCTTAAACCACACTAGTAATTAATTGTTGACCTCACTCACACACCCTTCATTTAAAAATACTCCTATCCAATAAATGCATTGCTAATTAATTGGAAAGAGAAAAAAAAAAGAAATAATAAAAGTCAGAGTTGACTGATTGTTTCATGTCACGTGACGTCTCTTTTCATATGATACTATACAATATGGTCGGGTCGGGTCATGGGTGGGCGTGTGTCTTATTGGGCCATGAAAAGCCCATTCAAACCAACGACTTTAACGGTTTTTATTGACAACAGGTGCGTGGACCCAGGCTCAAAGACTCGCTCGACATCGCCTCCCTCAAACCTTGCCACCTGTCACTCATTCAAGGTACGGCCCCACTTTATTTTCAATCTGACGATTCTAGCCTTCGCTCACCAACTTTATTACATTGCAAATGCAGAGGATTATTCAGAGGAACTGGCGGTTACACACATCCGGCGACTCCTCGACATTGTTGCATGCACCACCTCCTTCGGCTCCTCCTCCTCGCCGAGGACGCCCGGTCGGACCGCCGCCAAGGAACCCGGTTCCGGCGAGAGCGAAGCGGCTCAGCCTCAGAGTCCCGGTGCAGAAGAGCCCGGCAATGCTAATTCTAAGGGTAAAGGACCTGACAAGAAGCTCAGTGCGGCCCAGAAAGTGGACAATGGGATCAAGTCTGGGATGGTCTCCGCCGGAGATTCGGTCAAGGAGGCCGTGGAGAAAGGGGACGTGGCCGTGTCGATGTACCCGCCGCCGAGGCTGGGGCAGTTCTACGACTTCTTCTCCTTCTCGCACCTAACACTTCCAATCCATTGTGGGTTCTCTCACCTCTTTTTGCTCTTCAATTTCTCTCTGGAAATGGGTTGGACTTCAAAATTAAATCTTGCTTGGGGACTAGGGATTGGGATACAGAAATTGGTACATTTTCATGCTCACTTGGCTTCATGGGATTGAACTTACTGTTAAATTGAGCTTGTCTGTATATAATTTGGGCTTTTCTGGTTCTTAATTGTTGTCTACATGATTATGTCCAATGACAAAACAATAGTAAGCCTTTGATGGGTACATAGTTGTGATTATTAATTTTTCATTTTTGCCAGTGATGTATGCATTCACCATGAAAATTCCGAATTAAGATACAATATTGGTTTAGGAACAAAAGAGTTTAAGAATTGCGGGAAAAAAAAAAGAACAACTAAAAAGTGCCTCCAAAATTCATGTTTACTTATCTTTCACCATGATAACAAAAGAGTTTAAGAGTTAGCTCTAGTTGCTTTTCACTCAACTCTACAGAACACTTTATTGTTCAACTGAATCTGGCTTTTATTTGCTGTTTATGTTTTGCATTTTCTTGCAGACATAAGACGATCCACGCGCCCTTTCCTTGAGGATAAAACCGATGATGATTTTTTTCAAATTGATGTGAGGGTTTCCCTCCTTCCTTTTCCCCTTCATTCTGTTATCCTGCTATGATTCAGGTGAACTGACTGGTCGTGGTGAGCTAATATTTGAAATGATTGGGATATATGTAGGTCCGGGTTTGCAGTGGAAAGCCAATGACAATTGTTGCTTCCCGGAGAGGTTTTTACCCTGCCGGAAAATGTCTCCTCACGAGTCACTCTTTGGTTGGTTTGCTGCAGCAGATAAGCAGGCCATTTGATGCTGTAAGTTGAAACTGATTCATATGCATTTATTTTGTCGCCAAGTTATTCTTCTCTATTTATGTTTTTCTGTTTTATTTGTCTCTTCTGTGCATTGTGATACCATTTCCTAAATGCAATGTACAATTTTGCTTACAGGCATATACTGCTCTTATGAAAGCTTTCACTGAGCACAATAAGGTAAATACAATTCCTCACTCATCTTCTCTGTTAGATATTATGTTATCAAGATAAATGTACAGATACTTTTACTCTTTTCAGTTTGGCAATCTTCCTTACGGTTTTCGCGCAAACACATGGGTTGTGCCTCCAGTTGTTGCTGATAACCCCTCTGTTTTCCCTCTACTTCCTGTGGAAGATGAAAACTGGGGAGGGAGCGGAGGTGGGCAAGGAAGAGATGGTAAACACGATCATAGGCAGTGGGCAAAGGAGTTCGCTGTTTTGGCAGCAATGCCTTGCAAAACAGCAGAAGAGAGGCAAATTCGAGACCGGAAAGCCTTTCTGCTTCATAGCTTGTTCGTCGATGTTTCAGTTTTTAAAGCTGTTGCAGCAATCAAACATCTCATAGAAAGTAACCATTGTCCATCAAATGATCCCGCCGCATCAGTTTTGCATGAAGAAAGAATAGGAGATTTAATTATTAAGGTGACAAGAGACTTGTCTGATGCAAGTGTGAAGTTGGACAGTAAAAATGATGGTAGTCAGGTCCTTGGACTGTCCCAAGATGAGCTTGCAAGGAGGAATTTGCTGAAAGGCATAACTGCAGATGAGAGTGCAACTGTTCATGTGAGTAAACTATTCTCGGTGTCGATAATAAGTTGCTAGAGTAAGTTGTCTTAATTGTTAAGGTCGTGTTTTGGTCTAGCAGGACACTTCTACTTTAGGTGTTGTGGTTGTTAGACATTGTGGCTATACTGCAATTGTGAAAGTTAAAGCCGAGGTGAACTGGGAGGGAGAATCCATTCCCCAGGATATTGAAATTGAGGACCAACCTGAAGGAGGTGCAAATGCTTTGAATGTCAATAGGTAAGTACATTTATTGACTTATCATGTATCTATAGGACCTTATCTTGTTACATACCTCTTTATTTGCAAAGCATTATTTAACTACAAAACATTACTGTTCTAAGAAATTAGCTACTGCAGTGGTGTTTAAGTACTTACTTCATGATTGAAAAATGAATTCCTATATTTTCTTTTGAATACAAATTGTCTTCAGCTTGAGAATGTTACTACACAAGTCATCCACTACAATTCCACGATTACAGAGTGCAGAATCTGAAAATTTACGCTCTGCAAGGTCTTTGGTTAGAAAAATACTAGGGGAAAGTTTGCTGAAGTTGCAGGAAGAACCAAAGAAAAGCACAAGATCAATCAGATGGGAGCTGGGAGCATGTTGGGTGCAACATTTACAAAATCAGGCTTCTGGTAAAACTGATTCCAAAATAACTGAAGAAGCCAAGCTCGAACCAGCTGTGAAAGGTCTCGGAAAGCAAGGAGGATTGCTGAAGGAAATAAAGAAGAAAATAGATTCCAGGAGCACCAAAACTGAACAGGGTAAGGAAGTTCCTAGCAGTAACAACCTTGATGTCAACAAGCACAGTGATAGCAATAATCAAGAATCAGAGAAGCAAGTTGTGGAAATGGAAATGATGTGGAAAAAATTACTTCCTGAAGCCGCATACTTGCGCCTGAAAGAATCAGAAACTGGTCTTCACCTTAAGGTTCACTTCTTTTTTACTTTCTTAGAAGAGCCAATATCTACTTAAACTCGTTCTACAATGACCTCTAAATTGTCGTGTAACTCATCTCTCCAAGGACACCTTTGTACACAAGAATATCTATTTGTAATGCAATGGCCTTTGAAAGGTTGATGTATAGGGTTTCTGAATGTTAGGTTGTCTATCTGGGAATGTTTAGTATTTATTTCCTTATGCTTCATCATCTGTGGCCTTCTTGATACATATACTTTCTTCTCTTTTGTATTGACAGTCACCAGATGAGCTGATCGAAATGGCACATAAATATTACGCTGATACTGCACTTCCAAAACTGGTCAGTTCTCTGATGATCTACCTTTTATTTTATATTTTATGAGCTGTTCTGGACCTAATTGTTCAATTGGTGTGACTTAAAACATCATAGGTGGCGGATTTTGGCTCCCTTGAACTTTCCCCAGTTGATGGAAGGACACTGACTGATTTTATGCATACGAGGGGTTTGCAAATGTTTTCCTTAGGACGCGTGGTATGATTCATTACTTTTCATATTTATCCTCTCACACTCTCTCTTTTAAATTGGCCTAATGGGCCAAGCTACACAACATGGATAGCTCTCCCTTGTTCCCATAGGCCATAACCCTCCCCAGTCCACACCCTACCTAATAAGATTCAAACCTATGACCTTTGCTAGAGAAGTTTGACGCTTGAACCAGTGAGGTGCCCCCTTGAAACTATATCTTCTCTTAAATTTCCTTTTGCTTCTACAAAAACTTCTTTATTATACTAGTTCCATCCTCTCTTAAATTAACAGACACAACCCTTACACTCAGGAAGTGTATACATTAAAGTAACCCTAAAGAGCACTAATTTCTTACGTTTTGGTATTCAGAAAAATCATAGTGGGAAAGGATCAAACAAAATATACAAGAATGATTAAGAAACACTTTTGGACTATATCTTTCTTTCTTTTTTTTTTTTTTTTGAGTAATTTTGGAGTATTTCTGTAGTCACATGCTACTGTGATTAAATGAATGTGTTGGTTTTCTTATCATTTGTATTTTTCCAGAATGGAGATTTTGTGATCATGTGAAATATAGTAAGAGAAAAAGAATAAGAGAAGACTGTTATGTAACTTTACCAGCTAAAGAGCTGTATTAATGATTTAGAAAAGAGCCCTTAAAAACTTACTAGTGAAACATAGCAAATTTGTATTTTGATTTCAAATTCGCATTAAAACCTATTATATCTGTTGCTCTGCTGGCATCAATGTTGTATAGTAATTCGACAAAATTCTGCAAACTTAAGTCTGATTATCAGAAGAAAATTGGAGTCCACTGTCCGTGTGTTGATTGAAGAGTGAAAAGATTTTTCAAAAGAGTGGAAATACATATAAGAGTTGATAGTGAAGTGAGTTGTACAAACTCAGTTTTGGAACAGAGAGCCCTATCTTAAATATACTTCACCCATGAAACATGACCAGTTTCTTTCAAGGAACATACTTCGTCCCACAATGAGTGTCCACTCTATTTTCTTTTTTGGTAAAAGTTAATGATAATTTGAGTTTTGCTGAACTTTTTCTCATGTGCCACCGCATGACATTGTTGTAAGAAACTCAAGTAATTTTAACTTACTTATTTTAAGGATTTATTGATAATTCATGTGTAACTAGCTAAAAAAGAAGGTGAACACGCATTTTGGACAGAGGGAGCAAGTTTTAAGAGTTGCATATCATATCAAAAGATCTTTATAGACTCATGGGCGTTATTATGCTTAACTGACTATTCTCCTGTTAGGCCCTCTAAATTATTGCCAAGATCTTACCATCTGTATTATTCTGTTTGGTTATCAGGATTTGGGCTTCACAAACGTCTCAAGGTTGTTGGCCTTTGATTTCCTAAACAACTTTATTGCGATCCCTCATAAAAAAGAAGACTAGTTATTAGGAAACCTAAGCTAGCTGTGAGTTAGTTTCCTTGATTTCTACGTGCAAGGAGAACAATATAACTTTCTGGGGTAGGATTTCTGAATTTTCCTCCTTTGTTTTCCCCTCTCGTGCTAGGTTGAACTCGCAGATAAACTCCCCCATGTTCAATCACTCTGTATACATGAGATGGTTGTTCGAGCATACAAACACATCTTGCAGGCTGTTGTGGCAGCAGTTGATGATGTTGCTGACTTGGCTGCATCAATAGCATCCTGTTTAAATATATTGTTGGGAACTCCATCAGTTGAAAATGATGATACAGATGTTATTGATGACGATAAATTAAAATGGAAGTGGGTGGAAGCTTTCCTTTTGAAGAGATTTGGGTCACAGTGGAAAGTAGAGAGCTGTCAGGAATTTAGAAAGTTTGCTATTCTCCGTGGGTTGTGTCACAAGGTACGATGATTGAACTTTTTTGTTACTTTGGCAGTCTCCAACTATTTTTTCTTTGAATGAAGTTATCTTTCATTCTTTTGTCAGGTTGGACTTGAGCTTGTTCCTAGAGATTACGATATGGATACTGCATCTCCTTTTAGGAAGTCAGATATTATAAGCATGGTTCCAGTATATAAGGTAGAAAACATGTTTCTCTTTGAATTTGATGATCACACTTTTCAGAAGGGCCTGTCTCAGTTACATAAGCACATTTGGTCCTTTCTTATAGCATGTTGCATGCTCATCTGCGGATGGGCGTACGCTATTGGAATCTTCGAAGACTTCCTTGGATAAAGGAAAATTGGAGGATGCTGTTAACTATGGAACTAAGGTATGCTTTTGTCATCTGACATTAGTAGATTGTTTTTACAAATCAATAATTAACTAAACAAACCTTCATATTGAATTTTTAAGGCACTTTCCAAACTTGTGTCGGTTTGCGGTCCTTATCACCGAATGACAGCCGGAGCATATAGTCTTTTGGCTGTTGTGTTGTATCATACTGGGGATTTCAATCAGGTATGTGCTTTAAAATACTTAATACTAAAATCCTTAAATGCATTCATCACAGTATGGTAACACGTGCTGATAAGAATATCTTACCATGTTGTCTGATAAACTTGTACCTCAAACAGTTACAAGATTTTGACTCCCATTTACTCTATTTAGGCAACCATTTATCAGCAAAAAGCACTGGATATCAATGAGAGAGAGCTTGGGCTTGATCATCCTGATACAATGAAAAGTTATGGGGATCTAGCTGTTTTCTACTATCGACTTCAACACACAGAGTTGGCCTTGAAGTATGCTTCTATATTTAACTAATTGAAACTATCTTGGCTAGATGATTTCATTACCGTAATGGCGATTTTTTTGTTCTTTTATTTCTGCTCAGTATGTTGATTTCTTCATGTTATTTAAGTAGTCCATCTTTGTTTTAGTGATGTCAAACATGTCCACCAACTTACCTATCTGCTCTCTCCTTAAGCCTCTGAAACAACCTGAATTTTCAATAGCTAATTTCTGTTCAATCTCAAAGGATGTAAATTTTAGGGCTAGAAGATATTGAAACCTCAAATAAAGTACACAAAATCACAAATTTGAAAGTTTTGTTTGGCATTATTAGCGATATCTGAATTAGTTTCGTGTGGAGATTATTCTTTCTGCACTCACTGTACATAATACATGCATATATTGAACTTGACCTCTACCTTTTCAATAATAAGCTTTCGTATGGTGTGCTTTCACAGAGCTAAGATAAAAAAGTTAGTATTCTTGTTTATTGTATTGGATGTTCCATGACAAGTTCTAAGTATATGATGGAATCCTTGTTTAGCGGATATGAAACTTGTTGTTTGCTATAACGTCACAATATCTAAGAATGCTTAAAGATTATCATTTAGACGAGAGGCTTAAACTTTCATGTAACTTTATCATATTCCAACGAGTTTCATGCTGAATTGAAAAAGTTAATTATGATGGTATTCTTATGCAAGCAAATTATGATCGCTGATGTA
The DNA here is from genome assembly GCA_036897665.1 of Pelargonium citronellum. NCBI lineage: Eukaryota > Viridiplantae > Streptophyta > Magnoliopsida > Geraniales > Geraniaceae > Pelargonium > Pelargonium citronellum. Next base: position 11,011 of record JAYMSZ010002670.1, read on the forward strand.
CGAGAAAAGAATAAAATGTTCTTTATAAACGAAATTACTCTTAGTCTTGGACATCTAGTGGATGGCTTTGTCATTTGTTAATGTATCATTGTATCCCATATTGAAAGAATATGAAGTCTATCACCACTTGATATACACGTTGGATCTTCCACGTATTAGCTTAAACTTTTGGATTGGAGTTAAGTTTAACATGGTATAAGAGCTGGTTTGGTTTGGGCCTAGTCACCCATCTTTGTTGCCTCCCTTCTTGATCCACGTGCAGGGTCCGTTTGAATGTAGTCTGTCACCACTTGATATACATGTTAGGTCCTCTACCCATTAGCTTAAGCTTTTAGGTTGGATTAAGGTTTAACATCATTCATATATGGCTTACTTATACCCTTTTCTTACTTTAGGTATGTGAACCGTGCCTTGTATCTTTTGCATCTAACATGTGGACCATCTCATCCGAACACGGCTGCCACCTACATTAATGTAGCAATGATGGAAGAAGGTTTGGGAAATGTGCATGTTGCTCTTAGGTATCTCCATGAGGCTCTGAAATGTAACCAAAGACTACTTGGAGCTGATCATATACAGGTCAACTCTCTCTCTCTCTCTCTCTCTCTCTCTCTATATATATATATATA
>JAYMSZ010002671.1:0-11638 GCA_036897665.1 Pelargonium citronellum
GATCCAATTGCATTTATTTCTGCTATGGCGCGTTCTGCGTGGAGGGCGGAAATATTGAAAGACACGGGGAGAAAGAATACTGGTCATCCACGTTATTTCCGTTACGGTTTTCGGAAAATAACTACAAGTTTCGTAAACCAGGTTGGGTTGTGCCAACGTTATAATTCACACTTATGTCTCGAGGTCGCGTCTTAGAAAATGCAGCTGTCTTAAAACTTGATAAGGAGAGCTCTGCCACTTTCGTGGTCCTACCCGGCTCGAATAACGATTAGTGTGATATAATTTAAAGTTGTTGATCGCGGACTGCTTTGGAAATCACGTGGTTAAAACCAATAAAAAAAAACCTGGTTTTATGTTAATGAATAGCAATATTAAAGGTATATTTTCAATACTTCATCAAACTGTCTTTTCTAGTTTCTCAATTCTCTTACAAGTCCAAAACAAGAGGAAAAACACATTAAAATGACACAAAAACCTAAACATGACTTGTCTCTACGAGAATTCATTGTTTCATCATCTAAAGCACAAAAGTGCTTAAATTATGTACATGAGTCAATGTACAAGGTATTAGTCAAAATACAAGAAAACCTAAAACTAAATTAATCAGAAAAATGAAAATAAATAACCTCTTGAATACCAATATATAGAGATCAAATCCTCCTGTGTATTTACATGGATGAATTCTTATGAATGCCATTTCGATCCTGAGCAGAAGAAACCATGCCTGATGGAACAGGTGACGATGAAACCCGGGGCAGCCTTACTTCCTAATTATGGTGTCCCATTTGTATTTCACTGTCTCCCATGGCTTTGAACCTTGGAAATGATTCAGTATCAATATCGTATAGGTCATTGGCAGTTCTGGCAGTTCCCGAGGAAGCGCCTTCCCAAGACTGAATGGACGTGGAAAATTGGACCTGACTTCCTTCAGTACTCTCACGGCGCATCTCTTTATGGTGATCTCTTATAGCTTTGAACCTCAAATCATCACCATAAGTTCTTGCCTCGGGGATTATCTCTGGAATAATGGCTGTTCCTTCGAGCATACTTACTGCTTCAGACATGGTCGGTCTTAACGAAGGAGAACCATTGGTGCATAAGAGTGCTACTTTAATCATCCTTTCTGCTTCTTTCTTGTTGAACTCGGATCCCAGACTTTCGTCCACTAGCTCCAAATAGTTTCCACTTGGTTGCAAGTGACAGGCCTGAGAAGAACAGCAGAAAGAATATATATATATATGTTGATAACACAAAAAGGAACTCGGGTCAATGCATAACTTTTTCAGTCTCTGGAACTGAAACACGACAGTAATATGAGCAGTATAGACCATTTATGTACTAAGTGTAGAGCGTTTCAACCAATGTACACCACCAACTTGCTAATGATTGTTTTGAAAGCACAGGCACAGCTCAAGAGATCCAGAATATGCAAGAGTGCCAACGTTACGATTAAAGGAAGAAAAAGTCGGAAGAAGAATAACTTGAAGAATTACCCAATCTAGAAGACAAGCAAAATTGTTGTTTGGCCCATAACTTGCGTTATGCCTCCCACTGACAATTTCCAAAGCCACAATTCCGAAGCTGTAAACATCTGCTTTGTGAGTCAAGTAACCCCACAATGCATACTCAGGAGCCATGTAACCTCTGCATATATTTAAAAAAAAAAGAACATTATGATTTCGTCTAAATGAGATACTCCTTGTCGCATATCATTTTGACCAGAACAAAACTACTGTATAGATCGGGAAGTGACAAGAGCAATATAGCTTACATAGTCCCTGCAATTCGGGTGCTGATATGAGTTTTTCCCCCTTCATCAAGCTTAGCCAGGCCAAAGTCAGATATTTTAGGATTTAAATCTTTATCAAGCAGAATATTGGTCCCTTTGATGTCTCTGTGAACAATCTTGAGTCTTGATTCCTGGTGGAGAAAAGCTAAACCTCTAGCTATCCCGACACAGATCTTGTACCTCGTTGGCCAGTCCAGTTTCAGTTTATGTTTTTCAGGCCCTGTAATTTATTATCCAAGAAAATATTATTAATGTGAAACACAATATAAATATACACACTAGATGCTTTATTTTGTTGCTATCTAAACGATAAATCCAGAGTAAGCTTACCAAGCAAAGCACGGGTGAGACTATTATTTTCCAAGTACTCATATATAAGCAATAACTGATCCCCTTCCATACAACACCCATAAAGCTTCACGAGATTGGGGTGGCTCAAACAAGAAATCATGCCTATCTCATTCAAAAATTCACGATTTCCTTGACTTGATTTAGACGAGAGCTGCTTCACTGCAATTACAGTACCATCAGATAATTGACCCTGCATTTCAGCCGTGCAAAACGATATTCGTGATTAGATTGGTCCTCTTTTGGACTCAAATCAATAATACAAAAATGCTCCAATGGATCATATTTTTGGAATCAAAACTAGCTTGAATACCTTATAAACAGGTCCAAATCCACCTTCTCCAATCTTGTTTTCTGGATCAAAGTTTTGTGTGGCGGTTTTGATTTGCTTCAAGGTAAAAGTTCCTGTTTGGACATCTAGCTTTTTATGGTCATCTGCACCAAGGAAGAGAAAAAACTATGAACCAAGAAGTTCCATACTTTAGTACATAATATATGGTTGGGAACTTGGCATTATGAACACTAAAAGGAATTTCAAGCTTGTGCATGAGGATATTCATGGAAAGCTCTGCTAACTATCAGATGGTAAAACTATGTGCCTCGCTCCAATCACATATCATTAAGTATCCCACTTGTGAGCAAACAATGTAAAGTTGACTTATGGTGCACAAGTGAAGAGTTACTTCAGAGGGACCAAAAGAGTTATCGTCTACTTCCGGATTTCTGAGAACAAATAGACATGCTTCAGAGGGACCAAAAGAGTTATTTTTGCTTTCTTCAAAGGAAGCAATTGATGTACAGTCAAATAAGTTACTTCTACATATTACAATTCATAACTACAAATCCAGCATGTGTTTGAAGAACAAGTTTCTGTTCATGATATATAACAACTAAACCAAATAGCAAGTAATTTACTGAAATAGTCTGTCCTGTTGTAGATTAAACCCATCATTCATTATTAGTAGCTGATAAAGATATAACCCTTGGCACTAATGTTATTGCTACGGATGAGTGTCAACCACAACATAAAAAGAGAAGCAATGAATTAATGAACCCCATAGAGAACAAACCTTTCTTGCCACTACTATTCAATTTCATTCTCACACTACGTCTCCACCAAATGATTCCAAATGCTATGATGACAAAAGATGATCCCACCACAACTCCAACAATAATGGGTACAATGCTCTTTTTTCCATCCGAAGGAGGTTTGAACTCTGCCCAAATGACCAATATAACAATTACTGATTGGAATAAAACAAAATGCCTGACCTAAAAATTGATAAATTCATTAAAAACCTTTCTAATGACATTTCATAAGTTTCTAGTGAAAAATTGTTCAATGCTGCTCCTCAGATACAATGTGCATGTTTAACTAAATTACAGACACAGAGGGCTATAAGCATGAATAAATATGGGAGTGTGGTATTTACAATAACTCCATGTTCTATCAATGTCTTACAAACATGTATATTGATACTCAAGTGAGAATAAGAATTCACTGAAGTTGCCATACCGAGGAGGTTAAAAACAAAACTGGAAAAGAAAAAGATCTTTAAACTCAATGAATATATTTATTTCAGTACATTTATATCAAACAAGAGCTGTTAGATCTCTTTTTACATGCACCAAATTTAGATGCTATACTGTTTCATTATGTCGGATGGGCCTTCAGACTGGGGAAAAGTCTTCATAGATTTACAGGTTTTATATAAATATGTGTGTGTGTGTGTTAATTATGAAGCTTCTTTTTATATGGGTTATTGGTTTAACAGCTATTGGCTTTTTTTAGCGACATCTGAAATTTTCTAAAGCAGAGAGGGCAATTCTGTAATGCAGTCCAGTGGTAGTCATCTCCTATGGGTACCAAGTTATAATCTATGTGTTTAGTATATAGCTGTTTCCCTAAACTATGTAAAAATTAAGTGGAGCTTTTTGTGCATTTGCGGACATAACTGCTAGCTAGTGATTACCTATAGCCATAAGCAGTAATCACGTTTAACAATAACATTAGTAGAAGATAAGGAATTTACTTACGTGGATCAACAGAGATTGCTGAAATAAGAGGGCCATAAGATCCCCATGCAGGTATTCTTGTTGTCCCTTTGCCATTCCAATAAAAGCGAATCTCAATGATATTATTCGTAACACTGGCATTATATTGCAATGTGAGTGGTGTAAGAGCAGCAAGGGTCCTGTCTTCTATGTTAAAATCATCCTCAACTAATATGTCCTGAAACATAGGGAAACAGTGATTCCATAATCAACAGAGTAAACATCGTTTCAACGCCCACTCAAACTTTTTGCAAGAATGATGACATTGTAGAAGACCGAAATCTTATTTCTGAATTCAATTGACTGAAAAAAAAACAATCATCTCGCTCAAAAGTATTTGTCAAGTGTGATTAATTACCTGAATATAGATATCAAATATGCGCCTCCCAAGATTGTAAAAAGTCTTGTCGTTTGTGAACTGTATCTCCGCAAAGTGGAGACTCACAGTATAATTTCCATTTCGTAAACAATATCGATAATACGTGAGAGAGAGAGGAGAGAGGCGTGCTGTAGTATATAATTGAGGCAAGTTTGATGATGACAACGAATAGATATGGCGTGTGTTCAGGAAATCATAGTCATCCATGAAGTCTCCAGTGCTACTAAATCCCCAGTTAGAGTTATCATTACTTTCAAAGAATTTCGCAGCTACGCCTTCAACCTCACTATCCCCTTGATATGTCTTTTCACCATTGCTAGTGTTATTCTTCAGATCCTCTCCTCCACAGTTAATATATAATGAATGCCAGTCTACCAAGTAGGATACAATAAAATGTTAAACTTCTGGAGAAGCTGTTGTTATAATGTGAAAATAATGAAGAAAAAAAAAGTAGAAGGATAACCATTTCATATCGGTAAAAGTAATAGAATAATACTTGGTAATCATAAATATACTTATAAGACTTATTTTTGTACTAAAAATCAAAAGCTTGTTTCAACTAAGCCAGTAAGCTAGCCAAATAATCAGAGAAATGAGATAGCTTAGAAATTTCTTTTCTCGGCCTCCAGAGATGCAAGTGCGAGATCTGAAATTTGAATACTTTTGTTCATACCTATCCCCTACCAGTCAATATTTTTCTCTTCCTTCCTATAAATTCTGGCACTGGAAAAGGTGGAATGTAAAACAATTCCACTTCTAGAATCAAATCGATGATATTTTGTTTCTTTATCTGTTGACAGAAACCTTCACTATGCAATCATCATTTCTTAGAATATATCCAACTCCTGCATTGCTTATATCTTGATAGGCTTATTATGTTATCATATGAATTAATTTAATCGTTTGATAAACAAATTTGATGAAATAGACTACAACGTAGAGCATCAAAGTCAGAATGCAACGTAGCGCACTTACATCGAGGGCATTTGAAATCTTCTTTGCATTGAAGAACTCCACCTCTAATTTAGGTCAAACACAAACAAAAATAACCAATAAGAAGGAAGCTCATGTGAGAATGAACACTAAGACAACTATTTATTTGATGCCATGGTAATGAACTGTATACTTAGGACTGACCAAATAAAAGAAAATGTAGCTTAACACGGAAATTTATAAGAAAATGAGAAACTAGAGAGGCAACTTACAGGCCGTTTTCCATGGTAGAACTTCGATACAAGTTTATATTAAAATCACTGGAAGGGACAATAAGTGAAACAAATATTAAATACTTTAATTCACGTGATCACAGCTAATCACTAAGCCAGAGAACAAAGAGATTTTGATGCTAGTGACATGCTGACCTGTTCCGCCTACATGCAAGTTGTTCAGGGCCTTGCCATGCTAAGTTATTATAGGAAAGATCACTGCATGTAGATATGATAGTGAACCATCTTGTCAGTTAAAAGAAGAAATTGATGTACAACAATGAACAAACAACCAAAATGATACCTTCAACATATAATTACAAAAGTACTTGTCTTGTAGACAAAAAAGAGACAGAGAGAGAGAAGGAAATATGTGATGAATGTATCATAAGAAGCTGTCAGTATAAATAATACAATGTTTTTCCTTATTTCTTTTATAGTAAAAGAATACATAAATGTCTTAATTGCTATGATAGTAGTGCAAATGTGGTGTTCAATTACATAGGATAAAACTATTTTAGTATACAATATTAGTTCAAACACAACTTCCATTAAATTTTGTGGAGTTTTTTCCTTTAATGATTTTACTACTAATTGCATCGCATGGGTTGAAAGCCAGAATTTGAGAAATGTAGAAGATACGAAATGCATATTACATGGATTGATGTGTCAAGTAGCATTCATGCGCTAAAATGTATATAAACTAAGCTTCCATTATTTGGAAACAAAAAGCAAGTGGAACATACATATTTGCCCCTTTCTTGAGGAACTGGTCTGGTATATTTCCACTGAGCAGGTTGCCACTTAAGAAGCTGATGAATACCATAACAAAGCCTTAGTATTCCATGTGAATAATAACAATAATAAGCATTATGTTTTTGTTTTCAAAACCACGGCAAGATTATATGCAAGTATAACTTACATGAAGAGTAAAGTTCTTGCAACTATCAAATTCGGGAGTTCACCGCTAAACTTGTTAAAACTGAGATCCCTGTCCAAAATCAGAAGATGATAAAAATATTGATACCTCAGGACTCGATAATATCTATAAATTCACTTAATTTAGTAAATCAATAGTCCCGCATCAGCAAAAAGGATCATACTACCAACTACCAAGTTTAGAAGACAAAAAACTCTCAATAGCTCAATCTTGCCTCCTTTTCCCCCATAAAATATTAGCAACCCAAGTATAGGGAGTAGAATGTCCACTCTATATTACTTGTAAATTTAGGTTTGACGATTTGAATTCTATTATGCAGGATCTGCATGCAACACCTGATGGAAATGAGACTCCCAAGGTTCTATTAGTCACATAAGCAGCATGTAGTTCTGGTCTCTAGTTTTGAGGTTGAGTCTATTGAAGAGCAGATAAAAAATTGCAGCTCCACAAATATAAGTTGTAGGTGGAGTAGCAAATTCGTCTTTTTTTTCTCACTGTAGATGACAATAAATTGACAATTTGAAATTTTTCTCTGCAAGTGCAATCTTCACGTTATTAAGAGTTAAGACCCTCTGTTCCTCCCAAATAGTAGTAAATAGGCTGTAATCCCCATTATCATACAACTCTCATCTTGGCATACCTTAAAACAAAATAACATGAAGTTGGAATTATAAGCATGTCCCTCATGCTCCGAAAGTAATACAATGCCAACCAGAAAGAAGTAGATATTGAAGGATACTTGATTTGATCGCACTTTATAGAAATCGAACTGTCTAAGGTTTTGTTTTCTTTTCAGTTGTCCTTGGGATTTGTAATCAATCCTCCTTACGTAAAAAGTATAATCAGTTTTGATGTAGTGCCAATGCTTTGAACTTTCTGTCTTCATACTGTAACCCTTCAGCCAATAGATCCATCTATAACCCCATATGTCTAAACCTTAAGTATTGAAAGGCCAATTTACACTCACTGCACACCAAACAATCCCATACACCTCCCAATTTTTTTCTAGTATATTAACCTAAGTATATCTTTTCAAAACATTTCTAAATACACACGCGCGCGTATATTCAATTTCTCTTTAAAGGAAGTGTACAAAATGTTAAGTAAATAATCCAATCTAATCATAATAGCTTGAAACAAATTCAGATTTTATGATTCAAATTATTTTCCCATGCTACGAAATTTGAATATTCATTCCCAAGTAAATTTTGCGGACTTGGACAGCTGTTATCTTGGGTTCTTTTAGATTCATTGTTATTATATTCAAATAGTCCAAGATCTAGTTATTCTCATGCATGAAAACTGGGAATTAGCTAGGTCATTCTCAAATACATCGTATAATATTAATGTGGCATAAATATGGGACACACACACAATTATGAACCAAGAAATACTTACAGAATCTCCAGGTTATTCATAGTCCAGATATATGTGGGGATCTCTCCAGAAATATTACAGTTCCTTAGTACCCTAAAAACCAACATGACCATGTAAGATATGAAATTGTTGGAAAAACTTCTCAACTCCATTATAAATTATAACTAGACAAAATAAGCAAGGAACGCACAGAATGTTCATGTTTGCCATGTTTGACAGGTCAGGAAAAGTCTGGTTTATCCCATGAATGTCACTGATTCTCCTGCACATAAAAGTTAATTCATATGCAGTTCTTGACAGTTAAAATGTTAAACTAATAGATAATACATTTATACAATTCAATATAAATAATAAATAAAGAACAATCTTACTTACAAATCATACAAATTTGTCAAAAGAGAGATGGATGATGGAATGGGCCCTTCAAGTCCACTTGCATGCATTTGTCTGCATTAATTCAATTGGTAAAAAAATCAAGAGCTAGATTACATGCAATTCAGGTTTCAACTGTTAAATACAGTTAAAACTTTGAAAATAGAACTTACAGTCTAGTGAGTTGCTTCCAGTTCTGAATAAAATCAGGTATAGTTCCATTGAAGTTATTATCATTAATCCTACTGCATAATTCAATAATGGCAAACAAATTACAACTTTTCAGAACTTCCCATATAATCGAAAGTCTAAACATTTCTATAAGCTTACAAGTCAGTTAGGTTTTTCAGATCAGCAAGTTCCTTTGGCAAATTTCCACTCAACTTATTTGAGGACAGAATCCTGCATTGTCAAATTACAAACAAAATAAAAATGTTATACAAGAACATTTCAGTGATCAATAACCCAACATATGAAGAAGCTATAAAATGCCTTACAGAGTTTTTAAATTCATCAACTTTCCAAGCTCTCGAGGGACTTCTCCAGAAAATTGGTTAACTTCAAGGTTCCTGGTGAAACTTAATAAATGAGACTGTACAAGAAATATTACCCCAACACTCTCTGGTAACTATACAAATACAAACACATAACATATCAAAGAGGTTCCAACAAATGTGTGCGAATGCAGCGCATCTGATTGAACATAAGTCAACACATTTCGAGTTCCATTAAGAAAGGCAGTTTATATAATGTACTGAAGTTAGCCCAATTGTCAATATCTTGTATGCTAGTTCGGGTGCTAGGCTCAATCCTATGGGATATAATTTTTCTAATATAGTACCAAACAAGCTTTAATGAAGTAAAATTAAATGCTTACAAGTATTTGAGACTGGTAAAATTCCCCAATCCCTCTGGGATACTCCCTGATAATTGATTGACAAGGAGGGAGCTGCAACAAGAACACTCGTCTTATTTTAAAAAAATTAAATTAAATTTTTTTTTTATCTAGATTAGAAAACATTAGAAACTGTGTAAACAGCTTACATGGATGTCAATTGTATTGAAGCCCATTCCAGTGGTATTGAACCAGTTAGGCAGTTGTAAGCAAAATCTCTGTAAACCAGAACTTGTATCAAAATTTAACACTTGGGGGGGTGGGTGGAGCGAAAAAAATGGTGGCTTACATTTGCCAAAGATATGGAAGTTTAACCAGCTCAGGAGGAAGCTTTCCTGGAAGATTCAAACGCTTCAATACTCTGCAATGCATATGCAATTCACACAGGCAATTAGTTATCAATAAAGAACAGTAATGATTAGTCAGATGAGCATAAATGTTATAAAGAAATGTTAACAAAAGCCCCTTACGGGGTGGCGCAATGGTCAAGACACACATCTCCACGTAGGAGGTCATGGGTTCAAATCTCATTGCGTCGGGTGGGGTAGGGTTTGAGTTAAAAGGGAAGAGCTACCCCTGTTGTGTAGCTCAATTAAAAAAAATACAAAAAAAAAAATGTTAACAGAAGTTTCTTACCATTATTTTCAGTGTGTGAAATATAAGTAAAAGTTGTTTTTATAAATGGTGATCAATTCAATTTAATTAAACTGAGTACAATAAATGAAACTAATTATAGTGATAATTACATATTACTACTTGTACTAGTCAACTTTTGCAATGGATTACCCTAAACTTTTTTTTTTTTTGTAAATTTATATTACCTGAACTTTTTCCACCCATTCCGTCAGTTAACTTTGACGGAATTTTTTGAAAATGCCAATTTTAGGATAGTCCATTGCAAAAGGTGACAAATACAAGGTAATCTAAAGTTACAAAAAATAAATGTGACAAGAAGGAAAAAATTGTCATTTTCAAAAAATTCTGTCAAAGTTAACTGACGGAATTGGTGGAAAATAGTTCAAGATAGTCTAAAATTACAAAATAAAATTTAAGATAGTCCATTGCAAAAGGTGACATATATATGGGTAGTCATCTGTAATTTACCTTCAATTATAATTTTACAGTTTTACTCAGACACACACAAACATATTCTTTTACTTTTTTCTTTGTACACAGCCGAATTCGATTTCCTTTATAACATCATAAGAAAATAAAAGAAAATTTCTTTGCACTAAACACACCTCATCAAGAAAATTAATTAATTCTCATTTTTTTATGTAATCATGTCCTTCCCTTTCCACTCTATCATATACTCTCAATTATAGTGAACAAACATTCAGATTTTAACCATACATGTGGATTATAGTGCAAAGGTTAGTTATTTAATAAGGCGAAACTTACATGGTTGCAACATGGCAGGGATTGTTTTGACATTCGCATGTAATATTCTTCTCAGCATTTGCTGGTGGTGGTACTGTTAAGCCAATTCCTTCCACTTTGCAAGTATCAGCATTAAATGTCCAGTTAGTAGCTCCCATTGTTGTAACTATTTGCTGAAGGGCGTCCACTACATTACATGCATAAAAAAATACCATATACACTTAATGATTAATGCAAGAAACAGTTACCCTACATTGACACATAATCTCAAGGCTCATTTCTTCCCGCCGTTGTGTAATTCTTATTAGTACTGGTCTCATGTTAAAAACTTTGGGAATGTCGAACTAAACTCAGTTACTCCGTAAATGGTAGAAAATAAATTATCTTGGATTGGAAACTGTGGCCTAGAACAATTCTTTTGCAGATGTGAAGATCTGAGTAGTGTAAATAACTATTTTGCAGATTCTCCATCAATCTTTAAATTTTTATTTTGTATCAAAAGGAAAAATTAAAAAGTACATACACCATGAGAAGTGATGAAACTCCATTGCGAGAAGAGAGAATAATGAAACATCAACCCACAACCACTATAGAGAATTAATGTCACCTTAAAGCACCAAGAACATGAACACCTATAGAATGATCAATAATTAATGAGAGGAATAATGAAACAATAGGGAAGAGAAATTGGTAATTCCCAATGTCAAAATTCCTTGAATGCACCCAATGAAGAAAACGAGACAGTTGAATGGCTGTCGGACAATGAAGACGGAGACGTTGGAGGGACGCCAGTGAAAAGAATGAAGAAACACTAATCTCAACTTAAACTTGAGCTTGGAAGCTCCGTGAGGGCAATGAAACGTTGCTGGAACTGGAGCCAGCATGGAGCTGGATCGAT
>JAYMSZ010002672.1:0-11637 GCA_036897665.1 Pelargonium citronellum
TATATATACCATCATATAGTTTGTGTATGCAAATTCATATATCTATAAACAAAGTGACTATAATTGATTTTAACAAACTTTTAAATCATCACCACTAGTTACTCTAGTACTATTCAATTACATCACTTAGTGTCTCAAAGGGGAGTATGCAAATTCGTTGATATTAACATGCTTTTGGATAATCAAGTAGTAAGAGGAGAATCAATATGATGATATATATATATAACACTGTTAATTAAGATAACAAATATAATTTGTGTGTTAAACATTTATCTTTTCTAGATTGTAAATGGAGTTTAATAATGCAGCTTGTAAATGTAATCAGATCAGGTTTATTTATGGAGTGATTTTTTTTTTTATATAGATATGGAAGAGATTATTAAACATTTCAGCCACGACCATCAACTGATATTAGTAATAAAAGAAGTTGAGGAGAGTGGCATTGATAGCAAATCTTATAATACATGCTATGGTTGTGGTATCACTTTCTCCACAATGATGTATGCATGCATCAAAGAAGAGTGCTATGACAAAGTGTATCTTTGCACCTTATGTGCTCATCTTCCACCAATTATGGAGAATCATTCTCTTCATCCAAAAGAAGGCCACCAGCTCAAACTTATTGACCAGTCACCTTATAGTTTTTTATCGCCGTATTTTGAAACCTATTGCTGTAATGCCTGTGGTGGATTGATACGAAGGGTCAAAGATTGGTTATTATCTTACCACTGTGACAAATAATGTAAATTTGACCTACATGTCCACTGCGCTCATTCTTTAAGACCCACTCTAAAACATAGTGCTCACTCTTATCATCTTCTCACTCTTATTCGTGTGAGGTTTCGAAACCCTTATGATTGGCACTGCAAACTCTGTAGTTCTCCTCTTTGGGTGGTGTCCCTTTCATTCGATGTGTGCAGTGCAACTTCAATTTTCATATCAAATGCTATGAATCCACATCTGTGGATTGTCATATCCCACAGCCAGATGCTACTATTAAATATCATATAGAGGGCCACACACATCCCTTAAATCTAGTAACTACTCATCACCAATACTTCAAATATTTCTTCTGTGATGCTTGCCAAAAATGGGACTGGCCACAACATTGGGTGTACAAATGCTTGGAATGCAACAACTTTACATCTCATCTTTCTTGTCCTGACCATTTTCCTCACCATCCTTATAATTTCTCCTTCTACAGTGATCTCGGTGATGACATTAATAATCCTCAATGTCAGGGATGCAATAAACCTATCCCCAAAGGACGTCCGGCCTATGGTTGCAGAGATAAATGCAATTTGTTTCTTGATGATTCGTGTTTTCAACAGTGGCAAGCGCTAGACAAACAAATCCACCGGTTTCATCTGCAACATCCTCTCAAATTAATATTCAGCCATGAATGAAAACTCCCATGCGCCTGTTGTAGCAGAGAATGGAGTGGCTTTGTCTTCTCTTGTCAACAATTTTACTGCAAATTTTTCCTTGATTTGGAGTGCATGTTGCTTCATGCTTGTTCCATTCCTACAGCATAAAGACCACAAAGATCACCTTCTTGTTCTCTTAGACAATCCAACAACTAATCATCCTAAGGACTACGTACTCCTACTTGCGTTGTGTGGAATGTAGAAGAGATTTCAGTTTAGCTAAATGTCCTTTGCCATTCACCATTCAACACAAAAGTCACCATCATCCCCTTACCCTGCTTCCTCAACTCATTGATAATGATGATATTGGCCAATCTTACTGTGACATATGTGAGGACAAAAGAGACCCGCGTCAATTCATTTATTACTGTGGAGAATGCAAATTTGAAGCTCACATTGGATGTGTCAAATTTGAGGTACATACTCTTAATGACTGCCTGCTACATTCCTGTTTAATTACTTTATCAAAATATTGTTCTTTTTCTGTTTATATTTCTAGAGTATCATATTTCTTTTTAGTATGTCAATCATAAGTAATGTTTAAACTTTGATTTATTCTTGTTAGATACTAAACAAACAAGTCCAAGATGCCAAGCTTGTTACCTTGCAAGAGATGGAGGAAGACGAAAAACGAGAAGCAGTGAAAAATGAGAAAGAGGGTAGAGCTGTTTTCCAATTGAAGGATGTTTTGTTGCCTCTTAGTGAAGTTGAGGTTGAAGAAATCAAGAAAGTTCTTACATCAGCTTCAAATCTAACTTGGGAAACTTCTTTGGGTAAGAGTCCTTCGTATGACAACAAAACAACAAACAGAATTCTTTATTCTGACGAACCTTTCAAAATGTTCGTGAACAATTTAAATTCTGTTCTTTCTTTGGAAGAAACACATAAAACTGTGTTAAGCTTTTTGAAGATGTGGAATTATAATAAGGTCGTGCAGGTGGGAGAATACTTCGTACCTTTGAACTTTGAGCTCATTCTTGAAGCATTGTTTGTTAAACATGGAGATTTTTGTGCTGGGTGTTCATTAAGTCCTAGGATAAAACAATCTCTCTTTTATGGATTTTGTAAGGTCTTACAAAGTATTTGGAACACCAAAATTGCACAAGTCACTGAAGGTTTACTCACTGAATGGTGGGTATATTTTGCAATTGGGCAAGCTGCAGGATTCAAAATTCAATTTGCATTTGAAAATTTGAAAAGAATTGCATATGCTCATTTTGGTCTTCAAGTTGACAAGTACGCAGATGGTTTAATCACAAGTGCTCGTACAGAGATAAAAGAGCTTCCTCACGAGATTGAGGAACTGACAAGAAAGTTGGCAGAGAAAAGAGAGAGACTAGAAACTGTCAGACTTGAAGAGAAAGAGCTTGTAAAAGCAGCTTACAGAACTAAAAAGTCGCATTTTATGAGAAAGTGTTTGTTGGAGGCAGAGGACTTACTTAGTATGCTATTCTGGAGGTGATCTATTTTTTCCGCCAACAGAGTGAGTTTTGGAGAATGTATGCAAATACTACTGTTTTCTGATTGTATTTGAAATTGTTTGTAACTGTGAAGTACAATTACAAGTTTGGTAGTTTATGTTCTGGTCTAGTAAAATAGGTTTTTGTGATAGTTTTACACCTCAAAAGCTATGATCAAAATCTCTGTCTTCTTCCCAATTTTCTAGTATCTCGTTCTTCTTAAGAATTAAGATAATCATATTCACCATGGATTCTGCTTGCAAGAAAGCAACAGAGGAAGGAGAGCAATGGACAGCTTCTTCTTCTTCTTCATCTTCCTCGGCCATCACAGATCTTCCGAGCCACATTCTCATGGAAATTCTGTCCAGACTTCCCATCAAAACCCTCGTGGCGACCAAATGTGTCTGCAAATCATGGCGCCATCTCATCAATGACCCCCAATTTTCCAAACTGCACCAGACGAGAGCGAAAGTCGAGGTTTGTTTTGAACAAAATCATCCATGTTCGTTCTCATATCTCTACATGGGAAGCTTCCATGCCCGGAATGGCTCTCATTCTCTTGATATGGAGCTCAATACTTTATTTCAGCGACCAAAACTCGGAGTTAGGTTCAAAATATACGGTTTAGTTGGTTTTACAGATGGTTTTACAGAGGGACAACCCTATTTTGTAAATTCTTGTAATGGGTTGCTCTGCTATTCTACGGATTTGAAGGACTAGCTTTGATATGGAATCCAATAACGAGTGAGTTCATTACATTTTCTGCACCTGAAACCCCGGGGACCTTTTGGTTTTACGGGTTGGGTTTTAGCCAAAGGACTAATAGATTCAAACTTTTGCACCTAATGATTCAAAAGAAGTGGCATTCTGATGAGGTGATTGTTGCTGAAATATTTACAATTGAGAAAGGATCCTCTTGGAGAACCATTGGTCCTTTTCCTGACTCTCTTTGGAATCCTGGCCATCACTGGTATATCGGGTTGACTGCATTTTTCTTGCAAGTACTCTCCATTGGGTTGTTGCATAACCCAATGGTTTTGATCATTCGGTTCTAGCTTGTTTCGATTTCGAACATGAAAACTTTGGATCAATGCCACTCCCACGACACTTCAAAAGCAATGGTCCTCCTCTTTTGATTAGTTAACGAGTTGGGGTATTGGCAGGTTGCATATTTATAGTTGAGATTACAGTAAGAGGCACCAACATATGGTTGATGAAGGAATATGGTATTCAAGATTCTTGGGCTCGAGTATTTTCTTCGCAATTCACTACATGTTGCGTACCCATCCGTTATCTGGACAATGGAGATATACTAATGAAACATACAAATGGGTTTTTTTACACTGATTTGCTTTCATATAATCCCCGTCAGAAAAGTATTAAAGTCATAGGTTCGGGTCATGGGATGCTCAGGGTGATTGCTTATAGTCCAACTCTTGTTATGCTCAAGGATTCTATGATGGCGTATGAGGTCCATGTCAAACCAAGGTAAACGTATTTGAATATGTATTAGTACTGGTAGATTGAAAGGTGATACTTGTCAAATGATGTCTGGTCGAGTCCCATCATGGTGTTGGTATCACCGGAAAAAAAACTACATACATGCCCCGGTTTGCGCACTCTGTTCTACATTCATTTAAAATTTGTTATCAGCCTAGTACTTTGAGTTTGTACAAGTTTCTGATAGTCTAAGCATCCAAAAACTTAGCTTTTTTAGGAACTAGTTATTGTGTTAATTGTCTAGTCTATGATTTATTTATATGAACTAGTTATTGATTTTTGAAAATTTATCATATTAATGTTCTCAATGATAAATCTTTTGGTTTAGGTGTGCTGATTCAGAATACAGAAAAATGGTTACAACTGCTAGTTGGTGGCAATCAATGGTATGTTTCTATCAATCGCAAAAATAATTAGAGTTGGATTGTATCCTTTTAAGCCTGTTTTAGTTTTTTTCGACTGTGTTAGTTTTCAAAATGCCATTTTATTATATGAAAAGCTGAAGTTTAAAGTTTATCGTTTGTGGTTTGTTGTACAGCATTCACGTGAAGAATGGGAAGCAAGACTCCGAGAACATCAAATGATGGAGATGGAGAGCTTACAAATTACAAGCAAATTGAAGACCATACATCGACGCAACTAACTCTGGAGGTAAAAACCATCATTGGAGCGAGTAGCTTAAGACACTTGCTTCTCTAGAGATCTCAGTTTCGAGTCTCGGTTGTTACGTTTGCCGATAAATGAAAAACAACTAGCTGGAGGTAGTAGTATATATGTTATTTTGAATGATAATCACATATAACTTTGGCCCCTTTTTTTTTGTTATGAAAATAACTTGGGAATGATTATCTTATTTTCATTATGTTCATGATTCTCATTCTTTTTCGAATATTTTGTTATTACATGTAACGTCAGTAGTTTGGCACTTGAGAATTTGCCAAAAACACTAAAGATTCTAAAATGACCCAGTTCTGAAATCATTGGTTATAACATGTTTATAAAGAGAAATTTCATGTTCTTACAAAGAATACACTAATGGAAGCAAACTAAAATCCACCAATTTAGCTCATCAAGAACCCTAAAATTCTAAAGCTACACAAACAAAACTATTTCAAGACCTTCATGATTAGCTTAGTCTGAGCTTGAACCACCTCTGTTCTCATTAGACTAACTTGAATCTCTGCCTTCTGCAACTCTCTCCACTTGTTCTCCAACTCCATCATCTCCTCCATCCGGAGAGATCTCAACTTGTCCAACACAAAACTCTTCCCGGATTCCGGCGCTGAAATCTTTCCAAACTCCTCCATCTCCATAGCCTCCTTCACTCTTGGATACATAGACCAGAAATCAACAGTTTTGAGCCCAGACTCCACTTCCCCGCCGCGCAAAGGCATAGCCTTTCGGGAGGCTCTACCACTCTTTCTTGATCCCCACACCATCTCTGAAAGCCCAAACATCTCCTCCTCATGCTTCTTGTTGAAGATTGGACCTTCAATACTCTCAACTTTCGCCGCGTTGTTCTTGTACTTCTTCTTCATCCTCTTGATCTTGTCTTTCAATTGAGTATCCGATACGCCGACTCTCAGAAAACTTCGTAAGAATCCATGGAAAGAACCAATATTTGCACTCACATGAGCAATGTCGCCTCCCTCAGCCTGGTACGAGAGCATGCCCTTCAAGATTGCAATCTCGTCTTCTTCGCTCCATAGCCGGTTCGTCCCCGACTTGTTGTTGACTGTGCTCTTCTTGTTGCTACCCTCTTCGCCTCCATTTTCTTGATCACTCCCAAGAACCACCTTCCTCCTCTTCCTCCTCTGTTTCTCCCCTGTTTCTCTCTGCTTTTGCTCTGTTTTTTGCTCTGTTTCTCTCTGTCTCACCCGAAAAGAATCCTTGTTGGAGCCGTATCCGTACCATTCATCTTCAACGATATCATCATCGGACAGAGATGGGTTCCGATCAGTACCAGCCACCTCTTCGTCCTCTTCTTTCTCCGGCTCTTCATCTTCATCGGACATTGACATCTTGTGTTTCGGGGAAGGTGTGTGATCAGAACTTGCAAGATCATCTTCAATGCGAGGATTCAATTCTTGTTTTTGTGTGAATTCTTCTTTGTCCCGAGGAACATACACATCGAAAATCGATTGATAGTCTTCGGAGGAGGATGAATCATCTAAGATCAGCTTTCTTCGAGCCATTGTTGTGATGTGACTGTGGAAACAGAGGAGAAACAGAGGATGTGAGTGTTTTTGAAGGGTTTTGAAACAGAGATTGAGAAGTAGGGTTTGTGTTTGTGTGTAAGTTATGTTATATATTTGTTCAAACTTTGAGCCTTTCCATTCAAAGAAAGCATGTTATGGAAGGTTGAGACCAAGTGATTTAGGAAACCTAATTCTTATTGATTTTTTGAAAAAAAATATAATTAATTTTTGAAATAAAAAAATGTAGCTAAAGCAATTTTATTCTTCAATTTGTTTTATTTACAATAAAAATTTGGAGAAAAACTAGTCAAAACATTTACAAACGTCCAAGATAATTTCACTGCGAAGAATACTCTTTGCCTTGTGTATTACACTCAAAATAGCAAAAATTTAGAGAACAGCAAGTCAAAACTTTTATTTTTTGCCACAAATATATTATATAGTTTATTTACTAAGTAAAATATTACATTGTCTAGTACACAATTTATTTTATATCATTGTCCTTGTAAATGTAAATATTTTGTGATCCAAAAAAGAGTAAAACAGAACTAGAAAAAAGGACTAATATAACATCTTAGACTGAGTCCAGCCAAAACAGGCAGATCACCGAGGTTCATGGCTGTGTAGACACATTCACTGTTAGTGTTAGTATATACAGTGCATCACTAGAAGCTGTGTCATCTCCATCATTCTCATTAGCTCAGTTTCTTGATACTGTGAATTGATCACCTTCATCTTTCTCCTTTAAAATCCATCTCCATTTGAACAATTGATCTTCTTCATATTTCAGTTTTGTTTTGTGTTCAATAACAGCAATTCTTGTTCTGCAATTTTGTTGAGTCTTGAGTGTTTGTGTTAGGGTTTGGTGATGGAAAGGTGGCCTAAGATCCCTTTGGCCCTCCTCTTTGGAGCTTTCCTTGTTCATTGCTATGCTTCTGATGTGGTAACTCCTCTCTTTCTCTCTCTCTCTCTATGCATATGCATTACATATACTTATATATAAAAAATAGAATCTAAGCCAAAGAGTTACGAGCTGAGACTCAGCCAAACCAACGAGGAGATATCGCTACACGAATTAATACCCATCTCCGCCCAGATCTATTTTCTTTGTATTTTGGCTCAGATTAAGCAAATTATCTTTAGTTGAGATCATATCATATTTTATCCTCCTAAGAATATTAGCAATGATTTCTCAACTAATCGATTTCATCACCTCTACCCAGAATTTAGGCCTAAATGTAATATTGCTAATTTGTAATTCTGGGAATTTGTTCTTAGGTCTTCTTTGAGTCCTTTGATGAGTCGTTTGAGAAGCATTGGACTGTTTCCAACAAGGAAGAGTATACAGGTACCTACTTTTTTATGTATATACATAGTTAAGTCCTAAAGTATATGCGATTGTGGATCAAATGTTAACATGTTTGTAGTTTCTTTCAGTAATGCTTATCAGATATATGTTTTGTTTAGTCAGTTTCGAATAGAAGTTGTCTGTGTGCTAATGCGCGTACTGGTTTAGGTGTATGGGAGCATTCAAAGAGTGAGGGACACAATGATTATGGGCTTCTTGTGAGCGAGAAGGCCAGGAAGTATGGAATTGTGAAAGAGCTCGATAATGCTTTGAGTCTCAAAGATGGAACAGTTGTTTTGCAATATGAGGTTCGGTTTCAGAATGGTGTGGAATGTGGTGGAGCATACATGAAGTTTCTGCAGCCTCAGGAGGCTGGATGGACACCAAAAGAGTTCAACAACAGCTCTCCATATTCCATCATGTTCGGGCCTGACAAGTGCGGGATGACAAACAAAGTGCACTTCATTTTCAGGCACAAGAACCCGAAGAACGGGCAATATTTTGAGCACCATCTGAAATCCCCTCCTCCCTTGCCATTGGACAAGCTCACACATGTGTATACTGCAGTAATGAAACCCGGGAATAGGCTTTAGATTCTGGTAGATGGCGAGGAGAAGAAGAAGGCAAATTTCCTCTCGGAGGAAGATTTTGAACCACCTTTGCATCCATCCAAGACAATTCCTGATCCAGATGATGAGAAGCCGGAGGATTGGGATGACCGGGAAAAGATTCCAGATCCTGATGCTGTGAAGCCGGATGATTGGGATGAAAATGCACCAATGGAGATTATTGATGAGCATGCTGTGATGCCTGAAGGATGGTTGGAGGATGAGCCAGAGGAAATTGATGATCCTGATGCCACAAAGCCCGAGGATTGGGATGAGGAAGAGGATGGAGCATGGGAAGCGCCAAAGATTATGAACCCAAAGTGTGAGCTATCTCCTGGTTGTGGCAAGTGGACTAAGCCAATGACAAGGAACCCGGCTTATAAGGGAAAATGGTACCCTCCTCAGATAGATAACCCGAATTATAAGGGCATTTGGGCGCCTCGAGAAATCCCCAACCCGCATTACTTTGAGCTGGACAAGCCTGATTTTGAGGATATCTCAGCCGTTGGGATTGAAATATGGACAATGCATGATGGAATCTTGTTTGACAATATCTTGATTGCTAGAGACGAGGCGACTGCAAAATCAGTCAGGGAGACTCTGTGGCTGCCCAAGTTTGAAGTTGAGAAACAGGCCGAGAAACAATCTGCTGGTGGCTTTTTCTCCATTTTGAAGGCAATTTTCTTCATCTCTACTATATGATTCATTGTTTTGCTTGTGTTTGGAACCGTAAGTAACATGTTTGTGCAATTCTTGCAGAAGAAGTTGTTCGCACTTCTCTATAAGCTTGGGGGCACTTATTTCTTGGGAGGATACAGGCCTAAGATCATGGTAAGATAAAGAACTTATTATCTCTTTCTGCACAAAACTAAACTGCCAAAATTTTCCCCAAACTCGGCCAGATTTTTCATTGGATTATTGAAAACCGATCAAAATGATTCCCAATGTTAACTTCTGTTGGAGAGCGTTTTGGTCGCTTTTCAATAGTTATGGGACCATTTTAGCATAAAATCAGTTCAAGAACCATTCTGGTAGATTTCTTCACTTTTTTCATGAGAAACATCTTAGCTATCTTCCTTATGGATATAACCTTAATCGTTCATGTTACATTACACATGATCATTTCAGGAACTCATCATAAAGGCTGAGGAGCAACCTAATGTGACTACTGGAATCCTTGTGGCCATCACAGTTCTTATACTGTCAATTCTCTTCAAGATCTATTCTAGTGTCAAAAAGCCATCGGTATTTATATTTATATTTATACTTACATCTCTCCATCATGATCACATTTCTTGTAATATAGTTGAAAATGTACATAGTGTCACACTTGTTTTCTGATATTTTTCAGGTCAAGGTCTCCGAGAAAGGCAGTGGGGCAGCTGCAGCGCCTTCCAATAATCAAGGAAGCAGCGGAGAGAAGAGTGAGAGCGAGAAGGAAGATGCTTCTGTGGGTGGTGCTCCTCGTAAGAGGTCTGCCAAAAAAGCAGACTAAAACTGGCATTTGAGTGCTTTTTGGATGTTTTTTGTTCTGCGGCATTTTGAGTGTAGGATTCGATCTTTGGTTTGTTTTGGTTTCGATTATGCTCACTAGCATCTTCCATTAATGAAGATGAGGCATGATTGTTTGGTTTTGAAGTGATTTCTGTTCTGAGTAGCAGAGAAGAAGATAAATGTATTGATTGAGTCTGGTTTTGTAGGATTCTTTTTCTGAAGAAATAAATTGATTCTGGTTTTGTAGTATGTTACTCTCTATAAAATTGTCTTCTTATTTACATGCTAGAGTAAGGAGGCTAAATCTTAGCTCTATATAAATTTTTACTTGCATCTTGGATATGAAAATAATGATCACTACCATGACGAAACAGAGTACAAGTTGTAATTGGACAGTAAAAATGTGTAATTAGAGAGGATGTAGTGAGAAAATGACAAGTATGAAATGAACAAAATATCCAAAATATGTCATGTTCTCTTTGTCTAACCTTTAACATGACACAGACACAAAACGCGCATGTTCTCTCTCTGTCTAATCTTTAACACAACACAAACATAAAACACGCATGTTCATACATGATTTATTTGAAAAGTTTACGGGATATTATCAAATTTCAACTGCAATTATAAAAGTGTAGTTTTTGCATATATACATTCTCCAAAATTCACTCCTTTGGTGGAAATAACAGTTCGCCTCCAGAATAACATTCTAAGTCTTCTGCCTTCATCAAACACTCTCTCATAAAATGCGACTTTTTATCTCTATAAGCAGCTTTTACAAGCTCCTTCTCTTCAATTTTGACAATCTCCAGTGCCTCTCGTTTCTCTGCTAGCTTTATTGCCAGTTCCTCAATCTCTTGAGGAAGCTGTTTTATTTTTCTACGAGCAGTTGTGATTAAGCCATCTGCGTACTTGTCAGCTTGAAGACCAAAATGAGCATATGCAATATTCTTTAAGGCTTCAAATGCAAACTGAATTTTGAATCCTGCAGCTTGTCCAATTGCAAAATATATCCACCATTGAATGAGTGAATCTTCCGTGGCATGTGCGATTTCGGTGTTGCATAAACTTTCTAAAACCTTACAAAATCCCAAAAAGAGATATTGTTTTATTCTTGGACTTAATGAGCATCCAGCACCGAAATCTCCATGTTTAGCGAACAATGCTTCAAGAATGTGATCAAAGTTCAAAGGTACTAAGTATTCTCCCACCTGCACAACCTCATACTCAAGCTCTAGAAATGTAAACACTCTGTTATGTGTTTCTTCCAAAGCAAGGACAGAATTTAAATCCTTTACGAATATTTTGAAGTGTTCGTCAGAGTAAAGAATTTTGTTGGTTGTTTTGTTGTCATAAGAAGGAATCTTACCCAAAGAAGTTTCCCAAGTTAGACTTGATGCTAATTTAAGAACTTTCTTCATTTCTTCAAACTCAACTTCACTTAGAGGCAACAAAACATCCTTCAATAGGAAAACAGCTCTACCTTCTTTCTTATTTTTCACCGCTTCTCTTTTTTCCTCTTCCTCCATCTCTTGCAAGGTAACAAGCTTGGTATCTTGGACTTGGAGTTTGTTTAGTATCTAACAAGAATAAGTGAAAGTT
>JAYMSZ010002673.1:0-11634 GCA_036897665.1 Pelargonium citronellum
TTAGTTAATTTGAAACATGATACAAGAGTATCACAACTTAATTTGTAGAATAGACCATTAATACAATAACTAAATAGCTCTCTGGTTAGAGTTTTAATTTTAACCGATCAATTTTAGTAGGGGCAAATATAAAATTATAGACAGACAAATATGAAAAAATAAAAACTTTAGTAGTGTAATTTCAAAAACTAAAACTTTATTGAGGGCAATTGCCCCTAATCTCAACACTATGGCTCTGTCTCCGATGACGGTGACGAGTTAAACGATGTTACATCCTAATTAGGGTCCTTTACATGTACATGTGTATGGAAATACGACCCAGCTATTATAATTAGGTCACACCCATGAAATAATACATGTCCAGAGACAGATGTCTTGTCTGAACAACACCTGCTGCTGCTGCTGCCAATTGATCCTTAAAACAAGGAAACTATATATTTATTCAACTTCCAATGTGTCTAAATTCTGAATGAGTTAGAACTTGGAGCCCTCTGATGATCCAAATATATAAACATATATCTATAAAGTTTCTCATTTCCAAACAATATAATTAATATATAATTAATTGAATGGAATTAATTCTTGGTTTGTGATGATGCTTCCAGAAGGAGCCAAAAAAAAGAACAACTTTTCATTTGGAGGAATGAATATTAAACAATAATTAAATTAAGCAGATAATGTGGATTTGAATTTCTGGGAAAGAGAGTGACATTCAGTGATACGTAGAATGAACCTCCCTCAGTGTGGAGTGGACCTGATAACACCCTATATTTTCAACGTGCCAGCGCCTTCCAAGAAATATATATATATACACGTACAAACAAATGAATTAATTAAGAAACATTTGATTTCTGAATATTGTTTTCAACACATGTATGACAGTTGAAGAGGGATGGGCTTGTCCATGTCTGTCTAGTCTTTACTCTTCTTTGGAGATTCGTTTTGTTCCTTCCCCAGCTAAACCTCTAATTCTGCTTCTTTAAGTACGGAACTAGTCAATCCGGGGACGGTTGGGTAGGTGCATGGTCAAAGCAAAAACACTTATTTAGGGACCTCCTAGGTAGCTAGCTAGATGGAC
Source organism: Pelargonium citronellum (assembly GCA_036897665.1). Taxonomy (NCBI): domain Eukaryota; kingdom Viridiplantae; phylum Streptophyta; class Magnoliopsida; order Geraniales; family Geraniaceae; genus Pelargonium; species Pelargonium citronellum. The sequence goes on from JAYMSZ010002673.1 coordinate 1,079, forward strand.
TAAGATTGATGCACAATAAGCCCGTATAGAATCTTGTTCAAATTATACTATTTTAACGTTTGTTGTAACCAATTTTTAATGTTCGTGTACACATTTCCTTATAGGCGAGTTTTTGTATTCAAGATTCAGGATTCCAGGTTTCAAGAATCAAGATATAAGATTCAAGATACAAGAATCATTAGATTGCCATGAAAGTTTCATTTTCGTTGTATATGGGTTTTGTATTCAAGATTCAAGAATTTAAGCAAGATTCAAGATTTCAAGCTTGAAGAGTCAAGATTCAAGAATCACCTGTTTTCATTGCCAAGATAGTTTCATCTTCTTTGTATATGAATTTTGTATTCAAGATTTCAAGCTTGAAGAATCAAGATTCAATAATCAAGATTCAAGAATCATCGATTTTCATTGCCAAGAAAGTTCCATCCTCTGTATATATGAGTTTTGTATTCAAGATTCAAGAAAGATTCAAGATTTCAAGCTTGAAGAATCAAGAATCAAGATTCATCGGTTTTCATGGCCAATATTGCCAAGAAAGTTTCATTTTCCTTATACACGAGCTTTGTATTCAAGATTCAAGAATCAAGATTTCAAGATTCATCAGTTTTCGTTGCCAAGATTGCCAAGAAAGTTGATATGACCCAAACCACTTACAGCCACCAAAAGTAAAAATGAGAAAGGTGTGAGCTTTGATCAAAAGAGAAGAACAGAAAGGATATTGGGAAGCAGAGAGAGAGAGAAAAGAGGGAAAGAGAGAGAGACAGAGGAGACAAATTATGATTTGGTCATTGGCTGTCTTTTCCCATTCATTCCTCCACTCTATATAACAAAGGATTCTTAGCTATCACCAACGAACCATCACAGCTATTCTACTCTCTTAGTGGGCTAAGCAACGAAATAAAATAAACAAGAGCCCCATACAGATAATGGCCAGCAACGAAATAAAATAAACAAGAGCCCCGTACAGATAATGGCCTACCATAAACATAAATAAACTAACTGAAATTAACAGTTCATCTTTCACTTGTATCAATTCCCACTGCTTCAGAAGATCCTTGTCCTCAAGGATTAAATGATGGATACTTCTGCTGAAGATCATACAGATACTCCCATGTGGCATCTTCTGGGAAAGTATTGCTCCACTGTACCAGCACCTGAGTCGCAACTCTATTCCCCCTTTTAACTATTCTTCTGTCCAATATCTGTTCGGGCAGTTTTGCCAGTTCCCCATCATCACCAATTTGAGGTAGCACAGATTGAGTAGGAGCTCCTCCCACATGAAGCTTAAGTTGAGAGATGTGGAATGTTGGATGGATTTTTGCTTCCTCTGGTAGTCTCAAGGTATAAGCAACCTCTCCCACCCTAGCAATCACTTCAAAGGGACCAAAAAACTTAGGAGCTAGCTTCTGGTTAATTCTTCTTGACACCGAGGATTGCCTATATGGAAATAACTTAATGTAAACCATATCCCCTACTGCGTACTGCTTGTCAGTTCTGTGCTTGTTGGCCTGAGCTACCATCCTCTCTTGAGCCCTTTTTAAGTGAAATTTCAAAAGTTTAACAGCCTGCTCCCTAGCTTGTAAACTCCTATCCACCTTAGCAACAGAGGACATTCCAGCCACATAAGGTAAGTGTACTGGAGGAGGTTGACCAAATTGGGCTTCATATGGTGTTGTTTGAATTGCATTATGGAATGAGGAATTATACCACCACTCTGCCAGACACAACCAACCAGCCCAACTCCTTCACCACTTCCGTTTGGCCATACACATACACCTTAGATATGTTTCTATGCTCCTATTCACCACTTCCGTTTGGCCATCACTTTGGGGATGATAAGCTGTAGACATCCTTTGTTTGATTTGTTGTAACCTGCACAACTCCTTCCAGAATGAACTTATAAACACCTTATCCCGATCTGAGACAATGCTAGTTGGCATTCCATGAAGTTTGTATACCCCATCTAAGAAAACTTGAGCCACAGTTAAAGCTGAATAAGGGTGTTTGAGTGGAAAAAAGTGAGCTGCCTTGCTTAATCTATCAACAACCACAAAAATTACCTCAAAGCCTTGTGACGCTGGAAGTCCTTCAATAAAGTCCATAGATATATCACTCCAAACCCTCTCTGGTATAGGAAGAGGTTGGAGCAACCCAGGGTAAGCTTGATTATCTGTTTTGTTTCTTTGGCAGACTTGGCAAGATCTGATATATTTCTCCACTTGCTTCTTAATTCCCTTCCAATAAAAAACACTTCTCAGCCTCTTAATGGTAGCATGGTTGCCAGAATGACCCCCACTTGCACTTCCATGAAAAAATTCAATGAGATCTTGCCTTAGTTGATCATCACTTCCTACCACTATTTTTCCCTGCCTGAACAATTGATCTCCCTGCCAAGTATATTTGTTATTCTGTAAGGACCCATCCTGCAACTTCTGAATGATTTTTTTGAGCTTGGGATCTTGTCCCCAAGTGTCGCTGATCCTTGAATAAACCTCAGATGACAGTGTTGATAGAGCTTGCAGGTTACTTTCCTCAGGTTTTCTTGACAGCGCATCAGCAACTATATTGTTTGCTCCCTTCCTGTAGCTAATGGTGAAGTCATACCCCATCATTTTGATTGCCCACTTCATCTGAGCTGGTGTGGAAGTTGCCTGATTTAACAAGAACTTGAGGCTTTGATGATCTGTCTTTATTTCAAACTGTTTTCCCATAAGATAAGCATTCCATTTCTTCACAGCCATTAAAATTGCTAACATCTCTTTTTCATAAATTGACAAGGTTTGGTGTCTTGGTCCCAAGGCTTTACTAAAATAGGCTAATGGTCTTCCTTCTTGAGTGAGAACAGCCCCCACTCCCAAACCAGATGCGTCAGCTTCTACAACAAACTTCTTGTTAAAATTTGGTAAGGACAATACAGGGGCTGTGATCATAGCCTTCTTAAGCTTCTCAAAGGCTTCCCTTGCTTGCTCATTCCACACAAATCCCTCATTCTTTAACAAACTTGTAAGTGGTTTTGCTATCTCTCCATAGCTTTTAACGAACCTCCTGTAATACCCGGTCAGTCCCAAATATCCTCTCACCTGCTTAACAGTTTTTGGTATAGGCCAATTCAACATAGCCTCTACTTTCCCTTTCTCCATTTCAACTCCCTTTTCTGAAATAACATGACCAAGATACTCTACTTCCTTGACACCAAAATCACACTTGCTCTTCTTAACAAAAAGCTTGTGATACTTCAGAATTTCCAAAACCACCTTAAGATGCTCAACATGATCATCCTTGGTTTTTGAATATACCAAGATGTCATCGAAGAACACCAATATAAATTTCCTCAGGTGTGGTCTAAAAACTTGGTTCATCAAACTTTGGAATGTAGATGGTGCATTAGTGAGCCCAAAGGGCATCACCAAAAACTCGTAATGCCCACTGTGCGTTCTGAATGCTGTCTTATGCACATCTTCCTCCCTCATCCGTATTTGATGATATCCAGATCTCAAATCTAGCTTAGTGAAATTGGATGCTCCACTTAGCTCATCAATAAGCTCCTCTATTAGTGGAATTGGGAACCTGTCTTTCACAGTCATCTTGTTCAATTCCCTGTAATCTACACACATCCTCCATGTACCATCTTTTTTTCTTACTAATATTACGGGAAATGCAAATGCACTGTTACTTGGTCTAATGATACCAGATCTCAACATCTCAGCTACCATTCTTTCCAACTCATTTTTTTGCACTGCAGGATATCTATAGGGTCTGATTTTTACTACCTTCCCTTCATCTGTCAAAGGAATAGCATGATCATGCTCTCTGTGAGGGGGTAGTTCAGTGGGTTCCTCAAAAACTTCAGGATACTGGTGTAGCAGCTCCAGCACCTCCTGTGGAGTTTCAGCTCCTCCTTCCATATTGCTACAAAGAGTGCCTTCATTCACTTGTTCTTTGATCATAATAGCCCAGCTACTATCATTTCCTCCTCCATCCATGGACTGCACATTACCCTTCTGTTTGTCACTTTCCCACTGTACCTTACCAAAACTTATCCCTTTCAGCCTGACCTTTCTTCCACCTGTTGTGAACTTCATAGTCAGCTCCTTAAAGTTCCACTTGACCTGACCCAAAGTGACTAACCATTGTACACCAAGTATCATGTCACTGGTATGTAATGGTAGCACCAGAAAGTCAGTGGTGAATTCAGATTCTTCTACCATCCAACTTAGATTTTTACAAGCTTTTTGAGTGATCAACTTCTCTCCATTGGGAACCACTACAGGAATTCTTCTGGTTTGCTGGAGCTGACATCCTAATCTCTTAACCAAAGCTTGATTAATGAAGTTATGAGTACTACCAGAATCTACCAATATAATGACCTCAACCTGCCCCACTCTTCCTTTTAGTTTCATGGTCTGATACCCCACATTACCTAACATGGCCTGTAGAGATATCACTGGCAGATTTTCTCCTTCCAAGATCTGATCCTCGGGTTGTGCTTCAATCAAATTCAGCTCCTCTTCTTCTTCCTCCCTTACCAAGGCCTCCATCTCTTCACTCTCAGCTAACATTGAATGAAGTTGAGCCTTCACCTTACAGTTGTGGTCTCGGGAGTATTTTTCTCCACACCAAAAACAGAGCCCCTTTTTACTAAGCTCTTCTCTGATGTGGCTTGGTGGTAAAGTAGGAAATCTAGGGTTGTGTGGTTTAGGATTTGGGTACTGGTTTCTCTGGTTATATGGTGCTTGGGGTAATTTTGGGGTAAAGGTTCTGTTGTTATGGTGGAATTGGTGTGTGTTAGGGAGTGGGTTGTGTTTGGGTTAGTTTGTGTTGGTCTTATAGGTGATGGATGATTTTGGAGGAGGGTACCATAACTTCTCAATCCTCTTTGCCATATTCAAGGCTTGATTAATATCTTTAGGGAACAACAGTCTAACAAACTGTTCTATTTCAGGTCTAAGATGACTCATAAACATACTAAGCACATAGTTTTCTGGAAGGGTAAGCTGAGTGATAATACCTTGGAATTCTTCATAATATTCTTCTACAGATGCAGTGTGTTTCAGATGAGCCAAATCAGACATATAATCAGCATAATCACCTTCAGTAAACCTTCTTCCCATTTCCTCTATATACTCCTCCCATGGTGGTTCTAAGATCCCTTTGTTTCTCATCATAGTCTCATAGTGATGATGCTGCCTAAGAGCTGCTCCTTCAAGCCCCAACATAGCTTCTCTGACCTTCTCTCTAATATCCACATTTTCCCTAATACAATGTTGCTCAAACTTTAGTTTCCATCCAATGAAATCAGTACCTTCAAACTTGGGAGGTTCCCTTCTGTTTGCATCTCTTCTCAACCCAAATCCAGCCATTACATGATCAGGGTGACCCAAAAGGGAGGTAGTGGAGAAGTTTTGAACTCGTGGGGATTGTTGGTTGCTGGTAGATGCATCTATAGGTTGCTTTCCAGTATTTGTATTTTGTTTCATCCATTCTCTCAATGTTGTAGACAACTCATCTATCCTGTCACTCATGCTTTGCATCTCATTCCTGATGTCAACAATAGCATTTTGGTTAAGGCAAATTTCTTGCTGTAAACGAGCAGCTTCAGCATTTGGGACGTTGGACATTTTTACTTGCCTGGAAGGAAGCTCTGATACCAATTGATATGAGCCAAACCACTTACAGATACCAAAAGAGAAAATGAGAAAGGTGTGAGCTTGATGAAAAGAGAAGAACAGAAAGGATGTTGGGAAACACAGAGAGAGAGAAAAGAGAGAGAGACAAGGAGACAACTTTTGATATGGTCATTTGATGCATTTCCCATTCATTCTTCCACTATATATAACAAGGATTCTTAGCTGATACCAACAAACCCATCACAACTATTCTACTCCCCTAGTGGCCTAAGCAACATAATAAAATAAACAAGAGCCCATACAGAAAATGGCCCACCATTAACATAATTAAACTAACTAATATTAACATTCATCTTTCACTTGTATCACATTGACCACACCACCACCACCACCTACCAGTCCACTGCTGGTTCTCACTTCCATTTTTCTCGAATCTCCATCAATGGCGGATCTCAACCTCGCTTACCTCTCTCTTGTCCTCATAATCCCTCTCTCACTTCTTCTCTTCCTCTACATCATCGTCCGGCCTCGCCCTGTTAAGATCCAAATAAAAAACCGCCATGTTTTCATCACCGGTGGATCTAGCGGTATCGGGTTGGCCTTGGCTCACCTGGTTGCGTCTGAAGGAGCTCGCGTATCGATCCTTGCTCGGTCTCGTGACAAGCTCGAGGAAGCGAAGCAGGCGATTCGGCTAGCCACTGGTATCGATGTGGCTGTTTTCGCTGCAGATGTGCGTGACTATGATGCTGTTCGGAGGGCGGTGGAGGAGGCGGGGCCTATTGATGTGCTGGTTGTGAACCAGGGCGTGTTCGTGGCGCAGGAATTGGAGAGTCAGGATCTGGATGAGGTTAAGTTCATAATGGATGTCAATTTGATGGGGAGCTTTAACATGATCAAGAGTGCTTTGCCTCTGATGAAGAACAGGAGGGATCGTGGACCTGGTTCCATTGCTCTGATGTCCTCTCAGGCCGGTCAGGTGTGCTTCAGTTTTTCTCATTACTCTCGAATTTTTATGCTCAAGTATTTGATGAATTGTTCCTTGTAAGTTATTGAATGGTTTTATATTCTAATGCATTAGTTTTGTTCTACACTATACTAAGTTAGTGAGCTTTGAAACCTAGAATTTCAATCCTTGTATTATAGAAAATATGATTTAGATGAGTTATTACAACGACTTAGAGTTTGCTAAAACATGGCCTCATGATGGAGAAACACTTGTAAACTTTTCGTTACAAAAAGGGAAATAGGAAGGCTATTTTACACTCAAGTGTTTGATCAATTGTTAGTTCTTGAATGGTATCTATTCTAATGCATTAGTTTTATTCTATAGTGCACTTTGAGACTTAAAATTTCAATCCTCGCATTATCAAAAATATGATTTAGATGAGTTAGTTACAATGACTTAGAGTTCGCTAAAACACGGCCTCATGATGGAATTTCAAACGCTAGTAAAGTTTTCCTTACAATAAGTGAAACAAGACAGTTAATTTGGGGCGGAGTGTGTATACTAAATTATTTGATTAATTGCTAAATGCATTAGGTTTGTTCTGTAGTATATACTAAGATAATGCAGTCTGAAACTTGAAATTTCAATATGAGTCCCAATTTAATTTATGGCATCTATGTATTGTCAAATATATGATTTGGATGAGTTAGTTATAATGACTTAGACTTTGCTAAAACACAGCCTCATGATGGAAATTCAGACACTCGTAAAGTTTTCTTCACAAAAAATTAAATGGGACAGTTATTTTGGGAAGAAGTGTGTTTGATCAAGTATTTGATGAATTGTTGGTTCTTGAATGGTTTTCTATTCTAACTGATGCATTAGTTTTGTTTTATAGTGGACCAGGATAGTGCACTTTGAGACATAAATTTTCAATCTGAAATTAAATTATGGCGTGCTTGCATTATCAATTATATGATTAAGATGAGTTAGCAACAATGACTTAGAGTGCGGCCTCATGATAGAAATTCAAACACTAGAAAAACTTTTCTTACAAAAAGTGAAAGTTATTTTGGGATGTAACGTGTATACCCATGTATTTGATGAATTGTTTGTTCTTGAATGGTTTTCTATTCTAATGCATTAGTTTTGTTGTGCAGTATACTGGTATAGTGCACTCTGAGTCTTAAAATTTTAATCCCAAAATTATGTCATCTTTATATTATTACTTAGGGTTTGCTAAAACACCGCCACATGACGGAAGTTTAAACAATAGTAAAGTGCAGCGATTGGGTCTCAGAATGTATCACGTGAGCTCCCATGCGAGAGTTAAGAAAATAAGTCCCGTGTATAGCAAGTGAGATGAAGTTAGAAATCTGTTAGGAGTTGTTAGCCTTCTGTTAGTTTGGCTGTTCATTAGTTTGTCCTTGTTCTTGTATTCGAGAAACCAACTATACATGGTTGAGATTGTAGAGACAATTAAAGAGAAAAATTAATGATAATCGTAGGCCTCATTTGAGGAACATAAGCCCTGCTTTCATCTGATGATAGAATAGGGTGTGTGAGGTGTGTTGTGGATGCTGCATTTCTGTGATTGGGGCTCTGTTTTGGAGTCATTTGTGGTTGCATTTGTTGCATAAAGTTTTCCTTACAAAAAGTGAAATATGACAGTTATATTGTGCCAGAGTGTGTATACTAACTTCTTATTACCGAGCTTGATTAGCATTTATAATGTTGCAATGATTAGAAGCAGCTGGCGAGGGATGAGGGGAAGTCGTTTCTGTACTTTAATTTAGGATGTCTTTTATCAAAGTGACTAAAATTCTATTTGTTCGGTTCCCCTTGTGCTATAGTCTTGATAGTACTCAAACTACCTTTTGCATTCTGAGAGCAATATTGGTGGGTAACATCTTATATTACATTCTGAGTACCATTTCAAAAATTTGAAAATAAAGGATGCTATTGGACCATGAAAGGAACTCTTATATGTGTTTTATTTTTGGTTGCTGACTTTGAATCATGCTTCTGATTAGGTGGGTATATATGGTTACACTGCATATTCGGCTAGTAAGTTTGGTCTCAGGGGTTTAGCAGAGGCTTTGCAACAGGAGGTTATTGAAGATAACATCCATGTCTCTCTTATATTTCCTCCAGACACAGAAACTCCTGGTCTAGTAGAAGGTGAGAAATTTAATTGTGAGCTTTTGAAGTTCATTTCTACTTAACTTTCTCAGTAACTTGGCTAGTTCCAAGTTATAGTAATGGTTGTTCGGCCTAATGGTGAGCTTAGATTTTGAGTATCTCAGTAGAATAACTTTACATCGTCATTTATATTTAAACCTATAGTTCAAGGTTAATTCTAGATGAATTAGAGGGGATTGGTTGAACATAATTTAGTTACACATTGTTTCATAGGTAAGATATTATTTATTGTAGAACTTAAGGATTGATTGATTATTTGTTGAACACAAGATGCTTTCAGCCAACTCTGACCTTGTCATTTGATATTCTATGATTTCCAAAATATTATATTTTTATTTGAAATACATTTAAAATTCCAAATTTCAAATCAAATTCAAGTTCCCAAACCCAACCTAAAAGAAAAGACTTGTATTGCGAATTGTTTGTCGAAACTGCTTCTTTCTGCTTTCCTGGAATTTTATTATTTATAACCTGTATTTCAACTGTTTTTGTTGCTCTCTTCCTACAGAAAACAAAAGAAAACCTCAACTCACCAGTATAATAGCAGCCTCTTCGGGTGCAATGAAAGCTGATGAAGTTGCAAAGAAAGCTCTAAATGGCATAAAAAGCGGCAGTTTCATAGTTCCATGTAACTTTGAGGGATTCTTACTGTCCATAGCGACTGCTGGTTTAGCGCCTCAGAGATCATTCTTGCTGGCATTTATCGAGGTGGTTGCTATTGGCATAATACGTGTCGCAGCTTTATGCTTCCAATGGAATTGGTATGGAAGCATACAAAAGTGGCATTCACAAAAAAAATAGTAAGTATTCTATAACTGGACCTTCTAATATTAGAGAATAATCTTCCTTGTGTGTTTCTATCCTTTTTGGTTTTCATATTATTATTAAGGATAATGTCACATAACCCCTTGAATTTGACACCAAAATCACATAACCCCTAAACTATTTTTCCTTCATCTAACCACCCTTATGTTATAATGCACCAAACTTTTTGTGACAATGTTAATTTTTGTTGAAAAGACTATTCTTTCTTAGTGTAGACTAGGGTTGAAGCTATAATTTTGGGTATAAATCTATACGGGTCAAGGCATATTTGATCTGATATGGTATGGCCAGCCTTTTTAACCCAGACTATGCGAATTGGGTGAATATGTAGAATGAAATCAAGAATGGGGAGAAATCGGCTAAATCGAGCTATTCTCTCCCGATTCTAATATCTGAGAGATTCAACAGTGATTTTGAATCTTTAAGGGGTGAAATGATTCCAAACGGAAATTGGAGATTCTTATATCCATGGCTTGGATTAATTTTTTTGTTTAGGAATGAGAATCAAGAATCGAATGGGAATGAGACTCCCGTTGTTCATGTATATAGATTGACTCTAGAATGGGCATCTCGCTCTCTTTCCAATTCCTGTTTCTCATTCTCATTCCGAAATTTGTAATCCAAACACTTCTTTATTCCCGTTCTAGTTTCATATTTTTTATCGACGATACCAACACTACGGAGCGAGGCGTTGAACGTTCTAATTCCATTTAATCCTAACGTTTCCTTGAATATATTGCCTCTCTCTCTCTCTCTCCCAATTCTGGTAGTTCTCTTTGCTCTTTAATCTTGTTTGTGCATTGATAATGACAGACCTTTCTTTGATTAACTATAGGAACATGGAAGCTTGTGGTGTTTGATACATACATCTAGATGGCAGCTTGTTGAAGTGGGTAATAAATCCCACATCGGATAAAAATAAAGAAAAGTGGTTACATATAATGGTGCAAGTGAAACCC
>JAYMSZ010002674.1:0-11634 GCA_036897665.1 Pelargonium citronellum
GAAAGCTGGGAGAGGCATGGAATGCGCACGTGGCGATGACGATGGTGCAGGTATTCAACGGATTGTACCATGTAATTACCAAAATAGCCCTCAACGTTGGGATCAACCAGTTCGTCTTTTGTGTCTTTCGTGATCTCTTGGCTCTTTCGATTCTTGCTCCCATCGCTTTTTTCCGTGAAAGGTATTGGCTTCATAGATCTCTACATTTTGGAATTTGGATCATTTGCTATATGTGCACATTAGCTACACACATTGTAATATGGAATATTAGTATTTGTTGTTACAATAAATGATGAGTTTGATTATTGAGCTAACAATTCGTGATAATATGTCGTGTTTGTGTTGAGTTAATTGTTTAAATGTGGAATAAGTGTTGTCTTAGCTAACACAAACACAAACGTCTCTTATATATGTTGGTTGCAGGAAGATTCGGCCACCTATCACAAGACGCCTTCTCTTGACATTCTTTTTCCTTGGATTAACCGGGTAGACTTTAACTTCATTAATGAAACCAATTTAAATAGCGTTTGGATTAGAATTTTTGTTTACAAACAAAAATCAAGAATCAGAATGTGAATGAAATTTGAGAATAGCTCTCGTTCCAAGAGTTATAATCCAAACGCGGCCTAACTTGCTTTCCAAAATTGAAATAGGATATTTGGGAACCAGCTATTGTTTCTTCTGGGTCTTGGCTACACCAATCCAACTTATGCTGCTGCAATCCAGCCTTCCATTCCAGTCTTCACATTTCTCTTGGCACTACTCATGGGGTCAGTTTAATTTCACACATTCTTATTTTCCTTTCGTGTATTGTGATCTCTGCGCTTTCATGGATGCTTAATTAGACTGATCATGTAATGTACATCAATGTTGCAGTACAGAGAGAGTGAACATAGTGAGAGTTGAAGGTCAGGCAAAGGTTGGAGGCACGCTGGTATGCGTTTTTGGCGCGGTGTTGATGGTTGTGTTTGAAGGGCCAGCTTTGCTGGGAAGTAGAGAGGTGAGAGCAGAAAGTGAAGTGAGTGCAATGGGACAACCAGAGCCTGATGGTTGGTTTGTGTCCACTTTTGTGGGCTTGGGGTTTCAACATCTGCACCTTGGAGTTTTGTGCTTGTTGGGGAATTGTATGTGCATGGCTGCTTTTCTAGCCATTCAGGTATACATATATATATATATATATATTTAGTAGTCTATATATACTTGTTTTAATTGGATGTTCAATCTATTTTTATGGTGAATTTTCAGGCTCCACTTCTAATGAAGTATCCTGCAAGCCTATCAGTCACTGCATATTCATATTTCTTTGGAGCTCTATTAATGGTAATGACAGCATTGTTATCCACAAACGAGTCAACAGATTGGAACTTGACACAGTCCGAGGTTTTTGCAGTCACCTATGCTGTAAGTTTCTGATACACTTTCAGTTTTGTTTGTCACAAGTTCTTTAGATTTTGGGAAATAGTTCAACTTCACTGTTGTATAGATTTCATGCCTATACTTTAGGTTTGCACAAACCTTAGATTGCCTGTGAAAATGTATAGATGTTCGAGTTTTCGCGCTCATTCATGTTTGTTCGCATATCTTTGTGCTTTTTTACGGTTACATTGGATTTTTTTTACAGGGTATAGTTGCGTCTGCTCTTAACTATGGACTTTTGACATGGTCGAACAAGATCATAGGACCGGCATTAGTGGCGCTCTACAATCCTCTTCAACCCGCAGCGTCTGCTTTTCTTTCAAGAATTTTCCTTGGAAGCCCTGTTTATTTGGGAAGGTTTTGCTCCAATCACTTGCATTTCCATTATCTATGTAAAATGTTGGGACATGCCATTTTCTGGTTTTGATATGGTCTGTTTTGTGTGAAATTGGCAGTGTAATTGGGGGATTTTTGATAATCAGTGGGCTATACTTGGTGACTTGGGCATCATATAGAGAAAAACAAGCAGCTATTCCAGATTTTGAACCTCTCCTTCAAAAAGATGGATCAAGTTATCAGAAAGGATCTTCAACATCTCCCAAATTATTATCTCCCAAAGATGTAGATTAGATTAGGTAATTCAAATCAAATGTGAGGTTCACATGATGTAAAGTTTCTCAATATTTGCTTATTTTGTTTACGAGAATCTGAGTTATTTTATTTACAATCTTCGTTTACGAAATATATTAAAGTTGCATGAGTATATGAAAAATGATGTGACATGAAAATCGGTATGTGTGCACTGCAATACTTCACTAGGGGCGTAAAAATAAAAATATAAAAATCATCAACTCTTATTTTAAAGAGAAGACATTTATACTTATGGCGGGTGATGTGAGCTTGTTGGCAACTAACGACAACTAGTGCTTAGGCATATGCTAAGTCGATGTCCCTTGATTACCAATGATAGCAAGTGCCTCGACATACAAAGCATTGGTGTCCTTTTATTACACGTGACAGGTTGTGTCGAGGGGAACATAATTCATATGAGTTGGTTGCTCCAAATTATGATTCCACAAAGCGAGTGACAAGTTGAATAGTCGTTTGAATTTTTGTACTTATTATATTATAATTTTAGCGACACGGACTTAAAACTATACCTTATAACTCATTTTGTAAGTAAAATATGTTGGAAGTGAGATAAAAACATCATCGCATTTAAAAATAAATAAAAAAATTATCAATATAAAATAGATAATAAATAAATAAGTAGAAACAGTTCTGCGAACAGCTTCATTTGCGAAGCTGAAAGATAAACAAAAAAGGTTCGTCGAAGCCTCTCTCTCTCTCCGGCTCCGAGCACTTGCGAAGAAGAAAGGCAAATTCAGAGCAGAACAGAGGAATTGAGCTCCGGCTCCGATCAATCTGTCCGGCAATGGAGGGAGAGGAAGGAGGAGGGATGAGACTGAGCAAGAGGTTCTCCGACAAAGGTAACGGAGAGGTCGATTACAAGAACAAATCAGGAACAGCTTGGAGCCATTCCTATCTCAATCAGAAGCCATGGCACCCTCTCTCCTACCCCAACCAGCGCCGCAAATGGATCGCCGAGCAGACTCACAATCAGCGTGACCGCCGAGCCGAAGAAGTTGCTCGCGAGGTCAAACCCTAATTCTAGCCCTCTTTTTTCCAATTTCATCGTCTTTCTCTGTATCTGCTATATTGTGCATATACAAAACCTAATTCCTTTTCTGTTTACTGTTTACAGTATGCTCAAGAGCAGGAATTTTTCCGCCAGACTGCTCTCATATCCAAGAAAGAGAAGGAGAAGGTGTTGTGTTTGGCTACATCACTGTTTTTTGTTCATGAAGTTTGATTCTTTATTTCCAAATTATGTGAATGGTAATGAAACCGTGAATTAAATTCATCTCCATGAAAATAATCTAACTTGTTTTACAAACAGAACTTAATTGGACTCTGAATTTTCATATTTTCAGTTAGGTAGATGTTTGTTTCATATGAAAATAAAAGGTAAGAACATTGATCATTAGCTGATGCTCACTTTGAATCTTGATGGATGAAGTTGAGATGAGTTTGTAATAACCTCTTTCATACTCAAGTGTTTCAAGTTCCTGACAATTTCTCAGTTGAGTCGTGAAATTGTTATGTCAACGATAATATGGATAAATGTCACAACTAGATTTAATGTATTTTTCAGTGGTTATTTGTGTAGTCTGTTGACGCATATCTTAACTACGTAGATGGAAATGATGAAAGCTGTTAGCTTCATGTACATTCGACCACCTGGTTACAATCCTGAAAGTGCAAAAGCAGCTGAGATTGCTGATGAGCGGAAAATGGAGGATCAGAATGACTCTTCTCAAAATCCCCACGCAGAGATTGCCTCCGCTGCATTGTAATAATGAGTTTGATTTCATTTAGTTTTTTTTTTTTTCTTTTTTCTTTCTTTCTATATAACTGCATTTTTCTTACTGAACAAAGTACAAGAAATGGATCTTCTGCTCACAAAATTGGCCATAAATGTCTTATCAAGAAAGTGAAGTTGAATAGTTATTCTTTTGGTCTTGTAGGCCACCAGAACACAGCGAAGTAATGAAGAAACCAAGGCCAAAAGATGTTTTTGGGCGTTCTTTACCAACCGAAGAAGAATTTGAAGTCCTTAAAAATGCTCCACGGTATGCTAATGTGGCACACTTATTTAGTTTACAAACTGTAATCTTCATTCATATCCGGACAAAGTGCCTATTCAGTACTCATTGTAGTCCGGAATGTCGTAATGTATTTACTTTCAGATCTCATAATATATTTCGTACAATATCGATAAATGTAATTGGCTTGCAGCTGCCTTTTGAATTAAGAATATGTGCTCTTTCTAACCATTTCTCTAATCCACCATGCTCAGAATGCTCATGTTGTGTAGGATAAAGGAACATAACAACATTCTTCTCAATAAACATCCTTTGGCCTTTAGCTTAACAGCTCTATCATCTTATGCACATCTGACATCTTTCGGGCTTGATTGAACATATGAATTCTTACTCTTTGCACTGCCCTAGTAAATCGTATTTAACTTTAGCATTGATCCGAAATTGATGTCGTTGATTCTTGTAGAAGCCATAGTAACATCTCTTATCAAATCAAATCCTAGCCCTCAAGACATGGTTAGGGAGAGAAGTAAATTAAGAATTAACCACTAATAGATTCATAACGCCCCCTTTGTTTATTACTTGTATAATTCAGACATTACAGATGATGTTTTCAGGTTGGAGACTGGCATTGCTGGCAGGGCAAAGCCATTTGGAGTGGAAGTACGCAATGTGAAATGTGTAAGATGTGGAACTTTTGGCCATCAGAGTGGTGACCGTGAGTGTCCTTTAAAGGATGTTATAATGCCCAATGAAGAGAGTCGACTGAAGAGAGACGATCCGTTGACTGCTATCCTGGCTCACACGGATCCTAGTGAGGTCGGTTCTTTGTCTTATTACACATTCTTATACCAGTGACACAATATAGGAGCATGCAGTATATGTGACTATAACATCTGGAAGTGTATCATTTCATTCTTCTTATTTTTTCTTTTGGATTTTGCTTTGTAGCCTTTAAAGTGGGAGCTGAAGCAAAAACCAGGTATGAGTCCTCCTCGTGGAGGGTTTAAGCCTGATGATCCCAACCAACAAATAGTTGCTGAAGACATTTTTGATGAGTATGGAGGTAAGTTCTTTCTCCAACACATACATTATTTTCGTCTTCATCTTTTTATCTTCCACTTTTTTTAAGGGTGAGTTGCATGGCTCTTTTTGCAGATAACTTCTCTATACTTTTTGTGACAGCTAAACTTCCTGTACTTTCAATTTTTCATTCAGTAATTAGATTGTGTTTTTTTTTTACACACGATCTATCATATTTTTTTCTTCTAAAATACTCATTCTACCCTTACCATAACCAACAATTTCACATTGTCGGAATGATAAATTAGAAGTACAAGAGTTAGTTGTCGCCAAAAAAGAAAAGAAAAGAAAAAAGAAGTATATGGGGCTATCTGCAAATGGTTATAACTTATAAGTATAGAATACTACTCCCTTGTTCACAAAATGAGTGTCGTCTTTCCTTTTTAGGAAGTTAGTTATGTATGAATTACCTATAGCATTCCTACAATAAGTTAGTATCCTTTAAGATTGTTATGACACATGTTAATGAGTAGAGAATATGTACAACACTAACTTTTCTGTAATTTATCTTAAAATGGTGGAAGTCAAGACACTCATTTTGAGATGATGGGAGTATTAATCTGCAATTTGTCTTTTCTCAATTCCCTTACTATTTATTTGAGTGTGCATATGCCAACTCGTCTTTCCCATCTGCCATTTAGGGTTCCTTGGTGACAGCAGCATTCCAGAGTTATTGACCAATTTCACATCTAACAAGATTGTGAGGAAGAAGTCCGATAAGAAGAGCAGGCGAAAGAAGAAATCATCGAAAGATAGAAAAGAATCAGAGGCTCATAATGAAGATGGGTTAAATTTTCTTTCCGATGATGATGAGAGGTCAAAGGAGAAGTACTCAAAGAAGAAGAAGCGGAGGACGCAGCAAAATCATTCTGAATCGAGCTCACCCGACACTTCAGAGTCAAGCAGGCATCATAAAAGGAGCAGGCAGAAGCATTCGCATAGTAAGTTATCCGAAAACTCAGATCATGGACATAGAAAAAGCAAAAGTGAGTTACCATATCCCTCTGGAGAGTTAGGCTCTTCAGAGCATCATGCAAGGAGAAGACATAAACATCATCGCGGAGGTAGAAAAAGCAGACATGATCATTCTTATTCATCTGAAGAGTCTGAATCTTCGGGCTCATCTGAAAACTCTGATCATGATATGCTTCGTGGACGTAGAAGAAGCAGACACAAACATCCATATTCCTCTGGAGAGTCGGGCTCTTCAGAGTCGGGCACGCCTCATAAAAGAAGCAGACATAAACGTCCAGATCTAAGGTCATCAGAAAACTACGACTCTGGTATCCATCGCAGACGAAGAAGAAAAAGTAGACGCGATTACTCAAGTTCAACCTCGGACTCGGACTCGGACTCAGACTCATTAGAATCAGCGAAGCATCATCACAGCAGGAGCAGACATGAGCGTCCGTTAATAAGGTCGATCATCCGTAAGGGCTGATTCTCGTGATATGCATCATGAAGGTAGAGAAAGTAGACACTAATGTTTTTGCTCCCAAAGAGTATTGAGTCTTGTTGTCAGTTGAGTGAAAAGAACAAACATTGTACTGTTATTCATAGTGATCTGATGATTGCTGTTCAGTTCAAAGTGAAAAATTCTGCGTCACTGTTGCTCTCATGTCTGTGTTTAGTTGTCTTGTGTTGGTCTTGTTGCATTATGTGCTGGTTCGTTTGTCGTGACCGAAGCATCAAGATTAATATTGCGACTCGATGAACTATTAATAAAGAGATTTGGTTGAACAAAAAAGTAATTCACATTTTACATCTATCTATTGCCAATCAGTTTTTAAAGTAATTTATATATGTCATATATGAACCAAAGAGAATGGTTTGAAAAATCCTAATATACGAACTTTATTAATAAACCAAATAGGTTCTACACCATAAACAAACTGACCAATATCCTTTTCCTATCATCAACTCCTTACTCATAAATGATAGAGATGATAAATCATGCCGCATACAGAGAATCAGGGCATCAGATTGTTTGTTATTTCCCCTGCAAATGGTTGGAAATAACATTAGAAAACAAAAAAAAAGTGGATCGACAAAAACACGTGCAGTCTTTTGGTCCGACCCGCATTTTGGAATAATATGCATTTAAAGTTTAAACAAATAAGAGTGGATGGAGGAATTCTTACCATGCATACACTTGACGAAGTAGTCCAACTCAGAGAACCAAATTGTTCTCTGAAGCAAAGGCGGTGGCTGTTGATAAACAAAGAATGAGAACTGGCGATGATCAGGATCATTTCTCGGCTTGGCCATCTCAACAAATCTCATGTTTACTTCTCTAGCACAACATGAATTTGCATTCTCCCCAGCCAGAGACAATCCTCGATCCCAGGCTGAATTCAGAATCTGTACAGAGAAAAAGAAATGAGAACCTATTAACACCTATGTCACCCCAATGGTTAGACCCTCTCAACTGAAGAAACACATACAGCCTTGTGTAAAATTCGAAAAAGTGGAAGACACAATATGTTAAAGTGGTTGTTACCTGCCAACTCAAACCCTCAGTATCAGCAAATGCATTGTTATTTTCCATCTGCAATCCGGAGCAAGCAAACTTCACAGTTACAGGGTATTTCTTAAGAGCCTCAAAAACTGGAGCGTATCCATCCTGATTTGTAGGATTATTGTATCCTGCAGTCAACTCTGCTGCATGACTAGCAGTATTGTACCACCAATAAACTGCAGGAACCTGCAGATGAGCGTTTTTTTGTTACAAACGACATCTCCATATTTAATAAAGAAACATCATATAGCCCTCAAGTTCACTTTTGTCATTCTACTCCATTTTTCCTTTGCATTTTGCAATCACGCCAAAATTCATAAGCAAAAACAACCTTGAATCGCTACATAGTTTTAGTTTTTGATGGGGCTCAAAGTCAGAACTTCTAATTTGAGCATTTACATAGACATACAACGGGGATATAGATAAACCATACGCACCTTAACAATTATTGCTACTTCCTCAAATGCAAGGCTTGCAAGAGACAGCACATTATCGGCATGATCTATTAGTGACTGGGCATACCAATGAAGGAAAAAGCGCCCGTAGTAGCTATCATAATCACCTCGTTCACAGAAGAATCCAGTTTCGTGTGGCCTGGAATTATATTGACCAGCATTATCAGGTCCCCTAGCCCAGAATGAGTGTCCACGTAGTTTAGCTGCTTTGCGTAAATTTTGTTGCAAATATTTGTCATAGCACTGCGTAAAAGAGATCAACAGTGGTAGAAATGTGGAAGTAGAACAAGAGTAATTGTAGGAATCAGAAATAACATAAAATACTCAATGATTGAAATGCCCAAGAGGCTTCCTATATAATTACATTTGCACTAATCCACTATTTTGTATGAAGTTAAATAAACAGTTGGAAACGAGTATGACATTTTCAGCCTTTATTTCTAATAGCATTAGAGCATATACAAAGAAAATGGAGACAAATAAAGTAACATGGGTTTAGCCTTTAATGGATACCTGAAACTCGCCGATGCCAGGATACTTCCATCCCATCCTTTCTGAAAAAGAAGGGTACTTTAGCTCCCCAGATACCCCAAGCCCAATTTCAACAGCAGATATGAGGCCCTCAGCAAATAAGTCATCAAACTCCATACGAAAGCTTCTCATTAAGTCAAAATAGACCTGCATATATAGAGTATTAATGAGCAAAGAACACAATTATTTTGACAATTAAGGATATAAGTTTGTCTTCTGCACTTATCACTCAGTGCATGCACACTTTCCAATTAACATAGCAACTTAAAAGGCAAAGACAGTCTCTCTATTTACATTGAATCAAACAATAACACGTGGATTTCATACCTCAATACCAGTCCTTCCATTTAGAACTCGTTCTCTGTCAATGCCCCAAGATAGACATTCGGTATTCCTCCTTCCTTCACGATCTGTAAAGAATATGTCCTGGTTGTCTTTTCCAATATCCAGAACCCACTGAGGGAGGGTAATCAGCATATCAGCTGAGTCGTTTCCTCCATACTCATGAAACGCCATTACAACCTTCAGAGTGCAATAAGGATTTCAAAAGCTATTCATCAATAATGAGGAAGATAATATAAACTGCCAGTACAGAATTTTCAAGATAATTGTAGATTTGAAGGCAGGCAGAAAGCACCAATATTAATTGACATATTCTTCTCACTAGGAACCATCTTGGGTTTGGCAGAAAACATGGAAAGAAATAGACAATGACACATTTTTCTCCAGGAAGAGCACTAGAGTTGAATGATACTCTGACAAGAATGGAGTACAGCAATATGCATATATTATCTAAATCCAAATAAGCTACCTGCAGTTTCAACTTGAACTCTCGGATGATATTAAACAGATCCCTATAGCCGGACCACGTATACTTTTGAGGGCTCCAGCCTTCTACAATTCCCCACCAACAATATACAACCACACCATCAACATTTAAGGACTTCAAATGACTTAGCTCCTGTGTCATGCCTTCTGGATCAATCAACTGGCAGAAATTGTTGATAAGACCTGGCTGTTGCAAAATCCAAGAATTTTACTAAAATGTTATGGGCAGATAATATAACTTCATATACTGATATGAAGAAAAGAATGCAAAGCGGGTGATTATACACTTACTGCAAGCATTACATAAACAGGGACATATGGAGTGTTTGCAAATTCACTTTCATGCTCCCCAGAGCGAACATCTCCTATGAGCTGCACCAGTAAATAACACAATCAGATTTGCAAATAAAAGTTCAGTGGACAGTAATGCTTAGATCTTATGGTATTCAACTTACATAAAGGTCCAACAACCATGATAAATGATTCCCTGTTCCCCTCAGTTGAATAGGAACCAATAGTTTGAAGTACTCAAAAAGAAAAGGGGAAAGAGAAAAGGAACAACTTTGAAATTTAAGGCTTTCAGTTAGGAACGGGAAGAGAACAAAATTGGAGGAAGGGGTTAAAAATAAGCAGTCTTCATTGTTTGGATAAGTTCAGGAGGAATTTACAAGGATGGTTGAAAGGGGAACTTCCAAAGAACAAAACCAAGTCCCATAATTGATAAAATAGGTAAACAACATATGAGGTTTATTTCTGTTTCTACTCCTCTGGTGGAAAAGAACTTCTAATTAAGTGGAAGGGAACCCACTATTCTCCTCTCTTATCTGCTTCTTCAATTTCATTCTTTCCTTCCTACATTTCCCTCTACCTTATCTAAAATGGTAAAAGCTTTTGAATGGAAAAGAGTAAGTGAAAAGATTTGCTAAGGTTGAGAACTTGAGATATATCCTTAAACTCGGAAACAGGAAAAACAAAAACCAAAGTGAAAATGAAAATGAAAATGAAAATGTTTGGTCTTCAGAAAATGATTAATGTTCAGTAAATATAAGATTGGCGGCACACCCTAAAGCTGACTTTATACTCGTTAACCTAAATAAGCAAACAAAAAAATTTACAAGATGGCATCAGTATATCAATGCAAAACCAGAAAGAACTGAGATTCATCAGGTACGAAAGTGCAGCAAAGTCAAGAAGAATTTCATATTAGAAAAAAGAAGACAGATCAACTCATATTAGCATTTGATGGATCCAGTTGAATAACGATATCTTAAACAACTATGAAACCAAAAATAAGCTTCAAAATTACCTGGTCTGCCTCCAAACACTCAACAGAGTTGATGGGGCTGGCACTTGCATACTTGTCACTCTTGGAATCCCTCTCTGCGATTACAACAGAATCAAGGGATGCTGGAGACATGCTTTCATCAATTCTCAGAACTGATGGTTGACAATCTAAGGCTGCTCTAACTGCACAACTTCTCAAAGAAGAAGCGGATAGTGGGCTTTCGACTGATCTAACAGGAAATGTTGCCTGTACAATAAGTGGTTTAAATGGTGACTATAACAATTAACAAGTACAACCGAATATTGTCTTCGGCAACTACAATTTAAATGTAATCATGTCATATAATGTTGCAAAAATGTGGTAACCAAGATGATGATCTATGGATCAAATATATGACTGAACTAGTAAGTAGTAATGATGTCTACTGTAATAAAAACACAAAAATCGAATCGTATTCACCATGTGTTATCGGTTTATGAGCTAAACGGGATTATTTCCTAGCAATAACTGAGATGATAATCACTATGCATCAAATATATGAATAAACTAGTAATGGTGTCTACTGTGAGAAAACACAAAATTGGAATCCAATTCAGCATTTTGATGTCTTATGAGCTAAATAGGATCATTTCCTAGCAATGACCAAATATATGAATGAGCTAGTAATGATGTCTTATGTGAAGAAAAAAACACAAAATTGAGTCCAATTCAACATGTGTGATCAGCCACGAGTTAAACAGTTGAACAAATTAGCTGAGAAATATCAAAATCAGCTTGAGAGAGAGAGAGAGAGAGAGAGAGATATAGAGAAATAGACCATTTGCGAAGGAGGTGGAGATTGCCGGTAGGTGGTGC
>JAYMSZ010002675.1:0-11628 GCA_036897665.1 Pelargonium citronellum
GGGTTTCTCGCTGGTGGCCTCATATTTTCTGAGCACCCAGTCTCCAATTTTGAAGTGGCGAAGCCGCACTTTTTGATCGTAAAATCGCTTGATGGTTTGTTTGCGTGCCGCAATGGTGATTCCAGCGAAAATCCAGAATGGAGAAAAGCTATGGAAGAGGAGTTCCAAGCTTTGAAGGAGAATCAAACTTGAGATTTAGTTCAAAAGCCGAAGGATGTGAAACTCATATCTTGTAGATGAGTTTATAAGATAAAGACTCGATCATATGACTCAATTGAAAGATATAAAACACGACTAGTTACTTGTGTGTTGTAACAACCATATGGATTAAATTACGATGATGCATTTAGTCCAATCGCAAAGATAACTACTATACGTGTACCGCTGGCCCTTTGTCAAGTTCAAAAGGAAAAAGAAAAAAAAAGGCTACTTAGTTTAAGTAGGTCCAATGATAAAGTCGGGGTTGAGGGGAAGTGTTAAAATAATCATCACCGACATTATAATATATTCATTAGAAATTTATTATTGTAATATTTAGTAGTGTTACTTGAAGAGATGTGGGTGAATTGGTATGTGCATCTTCATGAATAGTTATGTCTCTTTGTAGGTATCCTTTCATGATAAAGAATTGTAATGATTCATGTAAATGAGTGTGATAAAACGGTGTGTCCTTTCAATGTACCCTTTCATGCATAGATGGAGTAGTATAAATTGGGGAATCCTATTGTCATTTTGTATCATGTCATTGAGTCAATTGTAATATATTCATTAGAAATTTATTATTGTAATATTTAGTAGTGTTACATGAAGAGGTATGAGTGAATTGGTATGTGCCTCTTCATGAATAGTTATGTCTCTTTCTAGGTATCCTTTCATGATGAAGAGTTGTAATGATTCATATAAATGAGTGTGATGAAAAGGTGTGTCCTTTCAATGTACCCTTTCATGCATCGGCGTGCTATGCACATGAGGACGATGATGACGACTCATGATGCCCACGACCATCTGGAGGACGATGACTCACGGCCTCGATCTGCACAGAACTGGTCAAATCGTCATTGTTTGTGCAACGCCACCACCATCTTCGACCTCCGTCTTTGGCGAATCGACGACAAGCTTCGACCCTTTGTCTCTGACGGTCTCCCTCCCATGTGCTCCGATCGTGTCATTTTTTGGATCGTTGTTGGCGATGAAGATGTGGACGAAAACCACCATCTCACTAGCACAAATAGATCTCCAAATCGTGCTAAGCTAGCTCCAGTTCCGCCATCGCCGACCGTGCTCCAGCTCTAATTCCACCATCGCCGACCATACTCCAGTTCCAGCTCCAGCTCAAGCACGTTTTCAAATCTGATTTGGTTGATTTCGTTTTGATTTGGATTTCATTTGGTTGATTTCATTTTGATTTCGTTCAAATCTGATTCGGATTTGATGTTAATACAATCCAACAAAAATTACAGATTCCGGTGACTGGAAACTTCATATGATCGCTGGAATATTCTATCAATTAAAGAAGAAGAAGAAGAGTATGTGTTTCATTAAATGAAAATCAACATGTGCACATCACATGATTTTTTCGTCACACTTTCCATTCAATTTAACGACAAAAACAAATTATGGCAAATATAGGTGGTTATATACAAAAATTGATAGTATATGTGGGTTATCTGCTTTAAGTGGTAACCTCATAGGGGTTATGTGTTGTTTTCCCTTATTTTTCTTCTTCTTCGTTCATTGTCATGGCAAGTGACCAACAAAAAATTGAAGTTTCAACTCAAACCATGAATGCTACATCTAGCGTGGTTGATTTGGGCTAATTGGTTCCAACTACGAATACCACAATTAACGCGGTGGACACCAAATCGCCATTCTACATGCAATCGTCTGACAATCTGGACATGATTTTTGTTACCCAGCCATTAAAATAACACGAATTACTTTCCTTGGCGTCGAGCTTTCACAATTGCCCTCGTGTCAAAGCACAAACTCGGCTTTGTTGATGGTACCAATATAGTGAAATCAGAGATGAATTCCAACAAATTTTTAGCATGGTTGCAATGCAAAGCTTCGTAAATTCTTGAATGATTAATTCCTTATCCAAGGATTTCCAGAGCGGCGCATCTCATGACGAGACAACGCGCGAGATTTGGAAAGATTTTAATGATCGATTCACACAAGGTATCGCCCCCGTATATATGAGATGAAGCGTGACATTGCTTTATTGAATCAAAACAAGGCATCAATCTCATCTTACTATGACACTCTCAAGTCTTTGTACGTGGAATGAAATGCTTGCGTATAGACCAACACTGACTTGCTCATGTAGTGGTTGCAAGTGCGGGCTTTGACGAAAAGTGCAGGCGTTGCATGAAGAAGAGAATGTTTTTTATTTTTTTGATGGGACTAGATGAGCATTTCACTATGATTCAGTCTCAAATTCTCATTCAAGATCCTTTGCCTAGAACCCGACGTGCGTATGCAGTGGCTGAACAAAAGGAGAAACAACGTGTGGTGGTGGCCACACACACATACATACCGTTTATTGAGGCATCAATATTCATGTCGAAGAGCACCGACAGGGGATGCCGAATCGGTACAAGAGATAGCAGCTGCTATGACCAACATCGTCGACAGTCTGACGCAAGCAAGGCTACTCGGTTTTGCACCCACTGTGACAAGTTAGGGAATGAAAAGGACTATTATTATGTCCTTCATGGTTGTCCAGAACATTAGAGCAAATTCGAGAAAGGTAATGACGACGGTTCACCCAACAATTTAGGTGACAGACGTGGTCGCGACTTTGGACTGCAACTCGAGCAACGACAACCACACAATTTAGCATAGGGTACTAGGGTAGCAACATGGAGAAGACAATCATTATAAGCCAAACATGGCACGTTTGGGCCAAAGATAAAATTTAGTCCATTTGGGCCTTAATGTAAGACAAGCCTACAATGTTAGTGAGAACATCATCACACTTCAAAATTGGTCCATTCTCATGGATCAATCAGCAAATAAAGAATCCAACTCATTCCTCTCCAACAAGTTCATCTACTCGATTTATTAGGCGCTCATGCACCATCAATTAACACTGCCACAATACCAACATCATGTTCATTAGCGAGCAATTTCTCTGGTAAAATTGCGTCGTCTTGGATTGTTAGTACACGAGCTACTGACCATATCACACATATGATAATGAGATTTTACTTAATATTGTGTCACTCTATAGTCCCACCTTCGAACTACCAATCAGAGAAACTTTGGCTATTAAGGCTATGTGCCGAGTTACACTTGACAACAATTTGGCTCTTGCAAGAGTCTTTGCAGTGCCTCAATTTTATTTTAATTTACTTTCTATGAGCAAATTAACCTGAGATTTGAATTACGCACTAATTTTTTATTCGAAATTTTGCGTGATATATGATTTAACACTGAGGATGCTGATTGGAATGAGTAGAGTGCAACTATTTGGAGCTGACGGGAGCGAGAAAGGCATTGGTAACTCGACATAGGGATGACTCAGGATTATGGCATCGACGTTTGAGACACATGTCTCATCATCTCCTGTCTTTGATTCCTAATCTACATTTCCTTTCCAATAATCACAAATTGTTATGCGATGCATGCTGAAAGGCCAAACAGACTAGGCTTGTTTTCTATGTTGGAATAGTAAATGTACGAATATTTTTAAAATGTTATATTGTGATATTTTGGAAACCTACAACACTACCTCTTTCTCGGGGTGGCATTATTATTATTATTATTATTATTGTTTTTGACTATTGTGGATGATTACTGTAGGACTACATGGGTTATACTTGATGGAATATAAATTTCAAATAGGACATTATTTGTTACATTTCTTCTTGAGGTTGAAGAATCTCAGCCAAGAGACAAAGAAACCGGATCCGGGCGGGGCGCTCCGCGCCCAAGAATTCACTGGAGTGGGTATAAGTGTAAATAACTGACGTGACATTACCTTATTGACCAATATTAATTGACTGATAATCTCAGCCAAAATTTCATGACTGAGACTCATTTTTCTCTTTCTTCTTTGCTCATCACGACTTGTTAGACCATTATTCTTCTCATGGTATGGAGCAACAAAAACAAGCTGTCCCGGAACTCCACGACAAAATGGTGTTGATATAAATAATAGAATTCAATTCAATCGATCACATTGGTTTAGTTTGGTGGACCCGACCTCTCTCCTCATCACAGATTCACAGGTGTCGTGTTATATTACACACTCCACACCCAACACATACTAGCATTATTATTAGTGAAGTGAACTGACTACTGAGTACATGCAAAAAAACCTCTCTAATTTTCTTGTCTAAATTTTCCATGGAAACAAACACCCATTTCTCTCGCAATCTACGCTTCTCGTCTACACTCTCTCCCTCTCTCTACACCAATTCGCTCATTCCTCGATGCCGCTCTCTCAACCTACGCCATCGAAACTGCTCGCGAGTCTTCGCCTCCGCTTCCTTGTCAACAGCCGATCCTCACCGGACGGAGACTGGTGGCTCCGTCACCCCCATTTACACTCCCACCCCGCCCGATCGGGACCTGCGCACTCCTCACAGCGGGTAATTTGAACTGAATTGAGTTTGGTTTAATTTGATTGTTTTACCATCTGCTTTTCTGGTTTCGTGATGCTTTTGGTTGACTTGTTTAGTGACGAAATAGCTAATTTGGTGAGAATGAATGGTTCGCATTTACTCTTAGGTTTCGTTATTGATGAGAAATAGCGGAATGAAAGTACACCGAATGGTTTTTGTGTGGCTAAAATGGATGGAGCGTTGACATTGATTATGATGTCGAACATTGATTTCTGCTCTCATCTTTTTGATGTCTATAATTGATCCCCTTTTGGTCTCCGAGTATTACACAAGTCTAGGTACCCAATAGATATTGAAATAAAAGCAAATTTGAAACCAGCCTCTGGAATTTGCAT
This sequence comes from Pelargonium citronellum, assembly GCA_036897665.1. NCBI lineage: Eukaryota > Viridiplantae > Streptophyta > Magnoliopsida > Geraniales > Geraniaceae > Pelargonium > Pelargonium citronellum. The sequence goes on from JAYMSZ010002675.1 coordinate 4,964, forward strand.
GTACCGGTTGCTCACCAACCCTAGGGTCCTTGGTGTCATTCAAGTCCCAGTTTGGGGGCGTTGGAGTGTTAGGTTTATAAAAATATTAGTTAAACAGTTTTTATATATTTTTTTTTTGTGTTCGAAAATAATATTTGTATATATTCCTTAATTAGCCTCCTATGCTTGATTCAGGTACCATTTCGATGGCAGTACTAGGAAATTTTTTGAGGGCTGGTACTTTAAGGTTTCAATTCCAGAACGGAAGCAGAGTTTCTGCTTCATGTATTCTGTGGAGAGCCCTGCATTTCGCAAGAAGTTGACACAGTTGGAAGTAGCACAACATGGACCTAGATTTACTGGGGTTGGAGCGCAAATTCTTGGAGCTGATGGCAAGTATATGTGCCAATTTTCTGAAGAATCTAAAAACTTTTGGGGAAGTAAGAATTTGAGCATTTGAACTCTTTAGTTGGCTGTCGTTACTTTTAAATTGGAAACTCATAGCAGTTTCACTTTACTAAGGCAATTACATTAACTGACCTTATCTTGTCTTGCTTATGATGTGGAGAAATGGTAGATTATGTTCGACTAGGTGTTGACTACTATATTACTTTTTTTTCTTCCTGCAATTCGTAGCTGCTGTTAATGGTCAACATTAGTAGGAACAACTTCTTAGGTTGCCATAGGCTCTTGATCTCTTTTTATGCTCCAATTTTGACGCTTCGGGTGAGTAACTCATCCCATGATCCCCGGTCCCCACCCCCCATTTAATATCATTTTTAAAAGAATGGATTGAAATCACATCTTTATCCCACATCCATGAACTTATAGGAAAAGATATGCCACCTAACCCAAACACATCTTGCAAGGATACTCTTTTAAAAATTATGCATGTTTTTCCTGGTTGGTAATCCTTTTTTTGGGAGACAACTTGATGGATATGGCTGCATTAGGTGCTGATGAAATATCTAGTAAACTTTTTCTAAATGATAACTTTTTTGTTTACACATATGGAACTATTATGGTTAATCGTATGTTAGAATATGGGGTTTTAAGCTCTCGTGCGCACACTAGTCTGCTGCATTTTCGGCCTTTTGTGTGTATATACTTGCTTGGTCTGAAAGCAACTTTGTCAGCTTATATACAATTTGTCATATGAAAGAACTGAGTGCCTTTTAGTTGACAAGTCACCAGTTTGTTTTTATTTCTATTTCGTTTTGTTTATCTTATCAGCAATATTGTATTTCTATATAGTAATGCTTGTGACTTTATATTTTACAGGTAGACATGAGCTAATGTTGGGGCATACCTTTGTAGCCGAAAAAGGGTCGAAGCCTCCTAACAAGGAGGTTCCTCCTCAGGTTGATTTTCTTTCTTTGGGTCTATCCTGTTACTAGTTAAGTGTTAAAAGTAATCTTTCCGTAAATTTTGAATCGATCTCTAGATTAGTACATATGAATTCAGTCTGTGGATTTGACCATCAAGTGCACTCTCATTTCTACCTATACTTGATCCTGGCAACAGTTTGGTTGAGGTTCAGTAAGATGAATTTTCTCAATGTAGCGGCATTCTCATTACTCATATATGACTACAACATTAGGATCCTTAGTGTAGTTGTAATCATTCAACAATGAGTCAATGGTGGATTCTACTTGTACCATTTGTGTGAAACACTCAATAATTTATCTTTCTTAAATGAAAAGTTTTTGCTTCTCGTTGGTTTGGATCTGAAAATTTTCTTTTATATTGTTGCTGATTTCTTACATAGCTGCTACTTAATGATCTTGCTATTAGGATAATAGAAGTGCATAAAAGGCTACAACTGACATATGAATGAATATTAGGGAATCACTTTCTAGTATACATTAGCAAATAAAAAGTGCTGCGTGGAAACATATTTGCAGTATCTCGAGAGAAGTAGGAAATCAATTGTATAATGATTATGGCTTTGGCATGTGGTCATGTTATTATTTGGAAACCTTTGAAACCATTATGAATAACTTTAACATTTTTACTCTCCATGTCATGAATCCACCGAGGACTATTTCCCCCCCTCATAAATTGGGACTGTCTGGTGATTGATATTCCAACAGTACACGATTCACATTTTACATAATTAAACATGAAGTATGGGTAGTGATGTAGAACAATTACTGAATCAGAAAAATAGATAGAGAAGGAGAGAAGAGGGATAGAATTAAGACAAAATGGGAGGAACTAATAGACGAAGGGGGATAAATCAAAAGGAAGAAGAAGCAAGAGATAGATACCCAATACTCTCTAGTTATTTGATGCTCAAAACTATTTTTTCTGACTAAACATAATATTTTACTCAGAGTACATAACCCAAGAAATTAGGAAACACTAATTCATATATTCTAATAACTATCGAAGTCCTAAATAACATAAATACTAATAAGGTGGTGCCACGTTATGCAGCACATATCTTTGTAGTACAAAAGTAGTTTCATTTATTGGGTAGTCAAGATGGGTTGGAATTGCTCTATGAATTGTGGTACCAGGTAATGTTCAGTGAACGAACATTTCTGCATTTCCTTTCGTACCATTTCAGTTACCAAATGGGATATTGACTTCTCTACAACTCATCTGCCTAACTGTCATGACTCATGACTATCCTATGAAATATTTACAATCTCCATTTGAAAACACCAACAAAAAATTGTACTTTATTATGATTCATTATTAAGTATAGTAAACCTTTTATTTACATTTTCATTATCTTTGGGTTTGCAGGAATTCAATAAAAGAGTATTGGAAGGTTTTCAAGTCAGCCCACTCTGGCATCAAGGTTTCATTCGTGATGATGGCAGGTAAACCTTTTTCTTTTACTTATTTGTTATATTTTATTTGTAAGCTTGGTCTTGGTCTAGGTCTTACGCTGAACTTTTGAGCTATTCTTTGACTTGCTTTGTTGTCTCGGCTCATATATGGGATGATAGACTTACTCCATATATATATATATATTTGTCTGATCTCGTGGCAAATATATTATCATCATAAATGGAAGAACTAGGTGCTGATTAACTAATTAACAATGAATCTTATTTTGTTACCTTAATTAGTGATATGTAAACCTGCTCCATTATGATTGGAAGTGTGATGAAAATATATACATTCACCTGTGAAGGTATTTGAACAAGTGGCAGAGTAAGGATTTTGTATTTGTTTTTTGATCGGCTGAGTAAGGATTTTGTAATTGGGAGACTGTGCCTTTCAGTTATTGAAGGTGCCATTTGTTATATGGGAGCACAGGGATGAAGCCTCTGTGTTCATTAGACTATCATGGGAAAAAATATTTGTAAGAGAATTTATATAGATTGGTTGACTTTAAGCAATTTACTTTGTTGCATTCTGCAAAGAAGGAAGTCATTATGTTTTAACATTAAAAAACAATACTAGTAGGGGAATATAAGTATAACACCATTCTCTAAATCATGTAAAATAAAGTATTCTAATTAACAAGTTTATTTGGAAGACTGTAAGCAATTTAGTTTGTTGCATTTTGCAAAGCAAGTCATATGTTTGAAAATTAAAAAGCAATGAGTAGGGGAGAAGAATTATAACACCTTTCTCTAAATCATGCAAAACAATGTTTTCCAACTAACAAGTTTATTTGGAGATGCTTTCACACTTCCTTGTTACATTTAACAATTAATTATATATATTAACTGTATTTTACCTTTTCCAGTAGTAAAAAGCATAAAAAACTAATTTCAGGATGTCTGATATAAATGATGTCCTTCATAGACAATCATGTAGAACAAAGCTTGCTCATTCATAGTCATGTTTTTTTTTTTTTGGTTTTCAGTATATTACTTTAAATAACAAGAAACAAGTCCAAACAGTTTAAGGGTTGGATACATGAATCCTTTGGCAAAACTCCTTGGTATCTTCTACCTTTATTCTCCTCCATTTCATCTTATCTTATGCCATCTCTCCCGTTGTGCAATGAGTTATAATGCATTTTCTTACTATCCATTATAACTCTGGATTGTGGTATAATCAATTTCTAGGACTGTAGTGTTAGTATGAAATATTTGATATAATGGTGTCTATCAATAGTCTAGGATTCTCTTCCTCTAAACTCACTAAGCCACATCAACAAATGTTTTAATTGATTCAGTTCTGTGCCGAATATGCATCTTAAATTTGGACGTATACCGAGCTTCCTTTATAAATTTGAAGAGAATTTGACCACTCTACCATCACTCATACCCTGTAGTTATTGCTAAATGTTTCTGTCTAACAACCATCAACGGAACAAGTGGCTTAAGGTACTTGCTGCTCTTGAGGTCTTAGGTTCGAGCCTCGGTTGTTACGCTTGCTGATAAAAGAAAAATGTTTCTGTCTTGGACTGCTAACCATAACTATTTATTGACCAAATAGTTTTTCCTTCAATCAATTCATTGTCTCACTTACCAGAGATAAGATAAGATATCTCAAATTTCATATATGATAGTTTCTAGTATGGCGGAGTTGTACCTTCACCTAGCCAATTTTTAATGACAGGTCAGATTACGTGGAAACTGTGAATACTGCACGATGGGAGTATAGTACCCGCCCGATTTATGGCTGGGGTAATGTTGGGTCTAAACAGAAGTCAACGGCAGGTTGGCTTGCAGCTTTCCCAGTATTTGAACCTCACTGGCAAATATGCATGGCTGGTGGGCTGTCAACAGGCACAGGCACTCCAACCTTTTGACTATTTATATTCTTCACTCGTTGGTTTGAGCTTGTTATCTTTGGTTCATCACTACAGTCCTTTTATTAGTCATTTCCTTGTTAGATTTGAATATGTTAGCAATCCCCTTTTGATGTTCAAACTATTTATATGAGTTAACACTAAACGTATACTCTTTCCGTCCCAAAATTATTGTCCACTTTCCATTTTTTTGTTAAGATTAAGCATGAGTTAGTTAGAATTAGGCGTTTCTCCCTTATGCACCCTCATGTGCTCTTGTTGTAACAAAGTCAAGGGGTTCTAACCAACTTATCCTAAGTATATTATTGGTAATTCATGCATAATTAACTAATTAAAGTAGAAAGTGGACAATTATTTTGGGACGGGCAGCATCTACTAAGTTGCATCCTTGTATACATGAGCAATAATAATTGGGAGAGTGTAAATGCATTGTGTAGCCACCTCTGCTCGGCTCAACTAAATTAGAAAAGAAATTGTATAATTAGCTTTAAGAGTCATAAAAAAACACAATTTTTTAATTAGTTTTAGGTTGAAAAATACGAGGCAATTTTGAGAAGATTCTTAGTTTCCTCATAATTTACTTTTTCTTTCTATTGCTAACTTTGTTCATATATTCGATATTGTTTTTTTATAATATGCTTGCCCGCCCTTTACTCCAATCTGGATACACCACTGACGTAACAATGGAGGGAGTTAAAGATCCTGATAAAGATCCATCACTTATTGTTTCTATAATAGAAAGCTTAACTAGTGAAATGAACTTTTTAATCTCCTTGAAGTCGTGCAATCTACAAGGACAAACTGACCATAGTTAACATATGATCTTTATTATGCTCATACTGAGCTTAGTTGAGTGCAACATACAACATTTCTGCTAAGTAGAAGACTGGTGCTATTTCATGATATGCTAAGTAAGTTTTAGGATGGTCAGTCCAACAGCAACTTTAATCTGAACTTTGAGATTGTTTTCTTTAGAAATCTGGATTTCCTCACGCTTGAAAATTGAATGTCAGGTTGGATAGAGTGGGGTGGTGAAAGGTTTGAGTTTCAAGATGCTCCTTCTTATTCCGAAAAGAATTGGGGTGGCGCGTTCCCAAGAAAATGGTTTTGGGTAAATTTTTTTCTTTGTCAATATCCTTACTTTGTAGAAGTTCAGCTTGTGTATGGTTGTATTTTTTATTTGGAAGGAATGATAGTAGAGACTATTTTACCTTCCTGCTTTGCATTGGCAGAGTAATGTATGTATGGTTACAATTATATTAGTATTTTGCATTTTGGCTATATTTACTGTAATGTCAAATGTTTATATGTTGCTGAACTGACTGTATTTCATAATGGTTGGTGCCTTACTGCAGGTTCAATGCAATGTTTTTGAAGGTGCAACTGGGGAAGTTGCGTTGACTGCAGCTGGGGGCTTGAGACAACTACCTGGACTGACAGAGACTTTTGAAAATGCTGCTTTGGTACATACAATGATAACTATCCTATTATTGCCACTCTCTCTCTCTTATATATATATATTTGACTTTTAAGTTAAGACAATATTCAATCTTTACAGTTCCTTTGTCCTAAAATGAGTCCGTTTTATTTTTTTAGTTACTTAGTTGTGTATGAATTACTAACAACATCCTTAAGATTAGTTCGTTAAAATCCATCGATTATGGTACGACAAGAGTCATGGGGTTATATGGAAAAAAAATTAAACCCTAACTAACTTATCCTTATTTTTTTACAAAAATGGGAAAGTGAAGACTCATTTTGGGACGGAGGGACTAATTACTTAATAATTTTTACAATATAATTTGACTAAAAGATTGCGGTTTTAAGGCCTATCGAAATTATTTTCTTCCTTGGTAAGGGTAGGGGTGTTCACGGGCGGTTTAACCGCCGATAAGGCTAAAACATTCTCCGCCCGTTAGTGGCGGGGGGGGGGGTTTTTTTACGGCAACCCCCCCCAAACAAT